>JBAMAW010002546.1:0-244720 GCA_037043295.1 Amiota minor | reverse complement strand
GAACTTGAACATAAAGGGACTAACAAACATCACGTGATCTTAAGCATAGTAAACTTAAAACAAACAGAATCAAGAGACAAAAACATGAAAGCTCAATTAAAGCTTAATGCTATTGAAAGCTTTACGTGAGCGAGACCTAACATACTAAGTATAACTTAGACTAGGAATAGATAACAAAGAAAGGAAACGAAAACATAAACAAAAACAGCGTTCCTAAACAATTTGTTTCCTTTGTAGTTTCCTGTTAGCTTATTTGATGCTATTGTGGGTTTCGCTTAATTTTTAGTTTTAAGTTAAAAAAAAAAAAAAAAAAAAAATAAATAAATACTTTACTGACTGGCTCGTTGGCCCAGAGGTTAGTGCGCTGGCTGACATCCCAAGAGTCGCGGGTTCGATTCCCGCTCAAGGCAAGTCTGGTCCTGCACTTTTCTAATTTTCTCCTTTCCTTCTTAACTTTCCCCTGAGCTGAAGGCCTGTGTCGCTATTGCTCATATTAAAAAATACTAGGTTATAATTTGTAATTATAATCTTAGTTCTTATAAAAAAAAAAAAAAAAAAGGTACTTTACTTTCTTTCGTTTAATTCATATATTATATTTTGTCTTTTGTTTTATAGTTATTTTTTTTTTTGTTGTGTGGTTGTTCTTGTTTATCTTTGATACAATTTCTTTATATTTTATTTTTTCAATTGCAGAAAACTAATCGTTGTTCTTATCTGTCTTTGATTGAATTTTTTTATTATATTTTTCACCATTATTATTTGACAAAAGCAATAATAAGTATTTTTTTTACACATAAAACAAAAATGTAATGAGTTCGATTAGCTTATCTTATGCACAGTAAGGTAGATAAATTTTAATACACTTTGTTTTTATTTGTCTTTGCGTTTAGAATTTGTAATTGTTTGTTTTATTTTTTTTTTTTTTCTTTAAAATTATTTTGTATAGAGCCCCAATTTTTTTTTTGTAAATTTTAGGGTTGCGCTATGCGCATAATTGTATTAATTAACATCGGGTCCCTGTTCGGGCGCCAATTAAAAAAAGTTTTTAATGTTTTTATCTCTGCCTTTATTGTTTTAGTTCTGTTGATCAACTGATTTAACATTATTAAAGTGAAGACGCAGCTTCTTGCTGACGCCGGCATGCCTCGCGTCTTGCTCGACCCAATCCGTTCTATGGCAAGTTATCGCTTGTTACTTTTTAATAATGTTTTTTCTAAAGAACAAATGAATCTTAAAGTTGCTTAGATTATAATAGAATATTAAAACATATTGTTCATTCACGTAAATTAGTAATATTAATTACAGCTTTTTAGAAGAAATACCCAATTAACACATAGGGTGTGAAGCAACGCACGCCGGGTAACGCTAGTAACATATAAAAGAATTGTTGCGATCGGAGAACTTTTTTTTTACTTTTGCAATTCTAGAAATGATAAAAGTCACACTGTGCGACGGTGAAGGCGCTGAGACCACGAATTTCCACATTCTACCTCTCTTGCTTTCTTCACCATCATCACATTTTTCATTCAAGACCATTTGTTAATAGTACACGTGACTTGTAGGGCATTCACACCGATTAAAAAATTAAAACTTTTAATCTTTCATGTTGAGCGTTTTTGTTTTTAGTCAATTCTTTTTTGTTTGGGTCCTGCATAAACATGGACTGTGCGCTCACGTAGCTCTAAGTTCAAACGTAAAATTTGTGTAAAATATTATACTTGATTTAGAACAATTTGAAGTGCATTCGAATAGGTGTTGCAGTTCCCTTTTACATTCCTGCTACACACTTTCTTAAAATTAAACAAAAATATTATAATCTGAAATTTTATAAAATCATTATCATGTTGGCGCACAACATAAAATAAAGAGGAAGGCAGTCGAAAGTCACCTAAACAGTTGGCAACAAGAGCAATAAGTTGCACCAATGGCAAAAAATTCCCAACACTTAGTAGAGTGACCACCACACAATTTGCATATTTCGCAGAGTGACCATTGCAAAACTCCGAGTTTTTGCCGAACTTGCACGATTCTCGAGTTAAATACAGCAACAACAACTACAAATTTTTTTAATTTTCCCTGTGGTTGTTGTATATTCGAAATCGAGCATCGTGGGAGGTTCTCAAAACTCGGAGATCTGTTCTGTCTGAATGGGCTTTACCTAATTTAACAAAAAGTAAATAACGAAAATAAGACAAAATAACTAATCAACCAAAACACTGCCTAAGCCTCTGCAATATGTTACTTCATCCACAAACAATAATATATCAAGAAGCTCGGTGCAATTATTCATCTTGCCCAACCTAACCACCGACGCCGCCATCGCTGCCACTATCGCTTTCGCTATCCACTGTGAAGTTCAGTAGGGACAGATTTGATTTCAGTTTTTAGGGTTCCGTCCTCCCTCGGGTCATTTCTCATGAACCGTATAAGCTAGAGAGTTGAAATTTTCACAGAATATGTAGTTCTATCCATCAAAACAACAAATACTAAAACTAAAATATTTACAAAATGGGGGTCCCCATACAAGAAACATTTTGGTTTGTATGGCAGCTATACGATCCAGTAATTCCACGATCTTGAAATTTGTATGGTTGATGGTTATACATCAGAAACTTTTATTTCCGAAATTTCAGATTGATCAGACCATACACACCCCCATTAAAATTCAGCTTCTTAATATTGGGAGTACAAATTAGTTCGGTCCGTTTTCCACCTGCAAGTTGTGGCCGATTTTGGAAGCGATTACCTATTCCATTGAATAGGTTTGACATCTGTCAACAATAATTAGTGTGCATTGGCGTCTGTTTCTGACAACAACACTGTTTTTTGCCTCTTCGAAAATGTCCGGATTTCTGTTAAATAAGCAGCATTTGCGGGAAGTTTTGATTTTCTGTTTTAATGGGAAGAAAAGTGCAGCTGAAGCCCATCGAATGCTTGAGGAAGTTTATGACCAATAAGTCATAGTTTCGACGCTTCAAAAGTGGTGATTTCAGTGTCGAAGATAAAGAGCTTTTGGGGTGGCCAGGACAAAAAGTTTTGAAGATGAGGAATTGGAGGCTTTACTGGATCTAGATCCGTGCCAAACGCAAACTGAACTGGCAGAATCGTTGGGAGTGACGCAGCAAGCAATTTCCGTTTGGTTAAAACAAATGGGATTTATTCAAAAGCACGTAAATTTGTATTCGAAAATTACCAGAGAGATGGGAAAAAGTAGTCGCTTCCGGCGGACAATACTTTGAATGATGTATTTTTTACTTTTTTCAATAAAAAAAACAATTCTTCTTTGAACACAAAAAAAAGACCGAATTAATTTGTATTTCCAATAGAAGAATTTTTTGGTTTTTTGTCTATCGAACTAAAATTTTATATTATACATCTGTTGGAATCAGCCAAATCGAGGAAGGGTACCTCCCATACAAACCCACCATTAAACTTCAGGTTCTTATTCGAAAAACTTTTTTTGTTTTTTCGACTATTGAACTGACATTTAGACACTATAAGTTTTTTATATAGGCGCGGTACATTTGTTGGAATCAGTCAAATCAGACCACCATACAGTGAAAAGAAAACCTTATGCAAAATTTCAGCTCTCGTCTCGTCGAGCTGGTCAAGAATATACGGATAATCCAGAAAGTCTGCGTTCACCTAATTTTTTTTTGGAGAAGAGAAAACGCTATGTTAATTTTGTAATTCATAGAAATTTTTTTGCATGCATTTCTTCTTTATATTCTTAAATGTGAAAATCAAAAACAAAAATCTAGATTTTACCATCCATTTTTGAAATAGCGGCATCTAAATGTAGCAACTAGTAAACATAACACCAAAAAATCTGCGATATATATACTGTTACGAAATTTTATTGTATTATTTTTTTTTTTTTTTTTTGGTGTCTCGTTTAGGGTTACAATAGTTAGAATAGTTACAATGGTTGGAATAATTATTGTAAATACAATGGATGGAATAGTTATATTGGTTGGCGACCGGTCTTTTATAAAAATATTGTAAAATTAGCAGTTGGCTAATAATTTTAAAAGATCACATATGTTGGTCATGTGCCGGTTATGATCTTAGTGATGTAATGTGGGTTATGTGCTGGTTATGATTTTTTCAGCAATGTCATGTTGGATATGTGGTTATGATTTTTGTGATGTGTTGTTGGTCATGACTTTGGTGAGGTGGTTATAATGTTGGATATGTGGTATTGGTAATGTGTGTTTGTGGAATGGTTATGTTGGCACACGGTCAATTATAAATAAAAAAATTATAATTAGCAGTTCTTGATGATCCAACGGCGACTCGCAGCTTCACAATGATCCAGCGGCGTAAACGGCGATCAATGGGGGCCAGTGGTTCCCTGATGATCCAACGGCGACTCACACAATATCTAGCGGCATAAACGGCGTTGAATATAGGCCAGTGGTTCCGTGATGATCCAAAGGCGTAAAAGGCAATCAATTGAAGCAAGTGGTTCCGTGATGATTCAACGGCGTAAACGATAACAAAATAAAATAAGAAAAACACGAAACAACAATAAAACACAAGTCATAAAATTATTTTCCATGTACCAACACCACTGTAAAGTCATTCCTCCGCTTCCAAATGCTTTTTTCAGAATGACGAAATAATGGCTCCTTTTTTACACGTTTAAAAATACAAATCGCAAAGAATATTTAAAAAATAATGTTTTACTCAATCTCACACAAAATGATTCGCAATAGAGCCCGAAAAAAATAAAGGTGCAAGTAAAAAGGACTCTTTTTGTTGTTGTGTGACGTAAGTTGCCTGAGTTATTGAAAGGAAAGGAAGGGTTCCCCCTGGAAAACAATTTAGGTAGGAAAGAATAAATATGCTTACACAGCACATTTAAGTAAATGGAATTGTAAACATGCACACATATGTAAAAACTCACACATACACACGAATAACCTTTAGAATAAATATCGCCTTACATCGGCTTGTGACGGACCCTGCCATAAAAAAAAAAAACAAAAATAAATGGCAAGGCCCGCCACAAATATTTAAAAATGAAAAATAAATCACAGTCTTTTTCACCCCTTTACATTTAACATTGCTTGACAACCGAATGAAAATTTTGACATTTATTTACAAACTCTGTTGTTTTCATTGCATGCGGCGACGTTTTTCTCATTCCCTCTCATATACCTGACTCAACAAAAGCCAAATAAGCGAAAGAAGACAAAGAAAAAAGTCAGATAGACTGGACAATTCTCTCTCGAACAAAAATTTCTGTGGAATTGTTGTTGCAAAAGATTAATCCGATGAACTTAGTAACACAAAGAGAGAGAGTTGCTCTGTCAATTTTTAAATTTAAAGTACATTTTTATTATAATACTAGCTGTGCCCGAGACTTCGTACGCGTGGTATTCAAATATGTTTGTATTACGCGAAAGAAAAAGAGAACACATAAAAAAAATCGGCAGAACACATTTTTTTTTTGTTTTTGGGTACACGATTACCCCGCGACCCTCCCACTTCCCTTATCGAAAAACCAAGATTGATCAATCGCCTCAAACACGTAACACACAAAAAGCACAAACAACGAAACACACAGTCTCTTTCTTGTCCCACTTTAAATGAACATAAAATACAGAAAAGAAGAGTGCAAAAAGAGCGTAATCAGAGAGGAAAAATACAACATTAACAACAACAATTAAATCATTAAAAATGAAAAAACATAAAAACTTGAAGTGCTTGGTCTTGTGATGGTTATTGTATTAAAAGTTAAAAACTGGAAAACCTGAGTATGCAACACTTTTCATTAAACAAATGATGTCATTTAAAAAAATTTATTAAAATCGGCTTTGTATGGTGTGCGCTAGATAAAAAAATGTTAAAAAATTGGTAAAAAGAGCCTGTATCTCGACAACAGCGCCACCTACCGAGTCCAGATGAAGCATAAACGATTTTGGTCACCCCATATGTAAAATAAAAAGAAAATGTATCAAAATTGGTCAAGCCGTTTAGGAGATTAAGAGTCACAAAATTCGTACATTCGAATTTTATATCTATACTATTATAAAAAATTGTTATATGGGCATTATATGTATCGCTTTTACGCAATCTATACTGAACCAGTTTTAATAAATTTTTTTAAAATAATATTTTTGTCCTAAACAATCGAGTGGCAAACTTAGTTTTTGATTTTTTAAATTAAAGTATGTTTTATTGTAGGTTTAAGTTTTCCCAAAATTACGCACACAAATTTGTGTTTTCGTTATTCTTGCTTTGTTTCTTCTTCTTCTTGAATTTTATGTTGTTTTTGTTATTTATTGCTCTCTTTTCTCTCTTTCTTGTGTACGCATAAGCCAAAGACCATTTTGCTCTCTATCAATTTTGGTTTGTTGAGAAGAGAACAGCGCGGGTCGCTTCGTCGCTGTGATCGTTCTTAGTATGGAAACCAAATAAGAATCAACGAGACAATCGTCGAATACGGGTATAAGTACACACAAGATTATCCGTAAAAATGTTTGTGAAGATGTTTTACATGACGCAAGAGAGGTCAGTTATCAACGTAACATTGATTTTAATGATGGACTGACTCTTCTTGAAAATGTTATTTTCTCCTATGGAGAACATTGTTTAAAAGATTTCTGTTTGCCAGAACCAATCCCCGAAAACACACATTTAAATAATTAAACGACCCTAAATTAACAGGAGTGTAACAAATTGTTTTCCGGAAGATAATTGACAGTATGTCCACAGCACAGGAGAATTTTTTTTAATAGACGCACGTGGAGGAATTGGTAAAACTTTCTTGATTTTAGTAATTCTAGCTAAAATCCGATGCGAAAACAAAATTGCTGTTGCGATCGCTTCTTCAGGCATCGTTTCAGCTCATTCTACATTTAAGCTGCCACTAAGCTGTTTACCAGAAAGACTTGCGCATGTTCTATTAAAAAAAATCAGTGCAACTGTTAATGTTCTTCAGAGAGAATCGCTTTTAATATGGGACGAGTGGACAATGTCATATTGATACTGTCAATCATTCAAAGATTTAAGATCCTCTCAGGTTGTAAGGAGTGAAGTGACTTTTGAAGTCACTGAAGATTTCAAACAGAATTTAGATGTGGTTCCTAAAGGTACACGTACCGATAATCTTAATGTATGCTTAAAAAAGTCTGAAATTTGGCCATATATACAAAAACTATTGTAATATTGTCTGTTAATATGTTTCCACCTCCGTAAGAAATGATGGCTGCATTACCATGTCAGATATCGTAGGAATCTGCGTTAGAACAATTGAGGAACTTATTAGTAAGGTCTATCCAGATATTGAAACTTTCAGTATAAAAACTCCAGTTGGCTTTGCAAACGAACTATAGTCGCTTCAACGAATACAGCCAAATACCCAACAGAATTTCTTAATTCTCTGAACTTTCCAGAACTACCACCACATAAATTAAATCTTAAAATTGGTACACTCATTATATTTCTACGTAATCTCAAGCCGCCCAATTAATGCAATGGTACAAGACTACATACTAAGCGTTTACTCTCTAATACTATAGAGGCGGATATTTTAACAGTTCCAGCAGCAGGCGAAACTACGATGATTTCAACCGATTTATCTTTTAAGTTTAAGCGAGTTCAGTTTTCAGTCAGAACATGTTTTGCGCTTACTATTAATAAATCACAAGGGCAAACATTTCATGCCATTGGTGTAGATCTCCGTAACGAAGTTGTTTCTCATCTCCAGCTATACGTTTCCCTTTCACGAATCGGCACATCACAAAATCAAACTTTTCTTATTCTTGGCCATAGAAATTAAATTCAAAATGTTGTTTTTTCAGAAGTATTCAATAACAAACTGTTTTACTCAGCGTTATGACTTACGTATGTACCATATACATATATGTATAATATATAATTTTTTTTTTTGTGAGCTGGGGCATCGCAATGCACGCCGGGACAGCTAGTTTACTTATATTCTTGTTAATATATAACAATATTATAGAATAAAAGTTAAATACAACACAATAATATCATTTTTTGCTCATTTATAGAAGGAAACCTCCGCCTCCGCATCTGCCTCTGCTAAGATGACCTCCGTTACAACCCTACGTATATTCATGAATAGAGTTAAAAGAATGAACACACTTTTGCTTCATTCATACCTTAAGACAATAATGCCGCGTTAAGTATTTCTTACGTTTTTTTGCTGTATGGTAGGACTGTCCTTAATTACTATGCCAAAAATGAGAGCGATCTTTCAACCAGTTTATTTTGTATTTTGAACGAAATTTCGCGTGCCGAATCGATTCAAATGCTGGAGAAGGCTTACGGTGAGTCTGTTTTATTGAAAACTCAGGCTTACGAGTGGTACAAAGCCTTTAAAGGCAGTTGGAGATCAAAGAAGATTTGTAAGGATGTCAGCAGTGAATATGATAGCTCGGCATTACAATACGAGAGATATTACGAGCAACTGCTAAGTCGATAAGGTTAGGAATTTTTCTTGGATCTGCTGGCCAATATGTAGGCCTACCCGGAGAAGCAAAGTTTAGTTTATTAATTGGGTTTATTATTGTAATGTGTTGTAGAGCTGTTTTCCTTTAGGATTTGCAAGTCTAGAGGCACAGTGGGGTGCTTAGCATTAAAGTCACCTGCTGCAAGGAATTTGGACCCAGATGAAACCGTCAAATTTCCATTTGAAGTTTCGATGACAATCGGCGTAGCCTGAATATAGTTTGGCGAATATGATACCTACTTACAGTTGCAGTCGCTTTGCGCTGATTCATCCGGCTTTTGAGTTCTTTAAAAACTGGACAGCCTCCATATATATCAGTGTGATTACCCCAACAATTACTGCATTTTTAGACGTTGTGCCTGTTTTGTTTACAGGGCAACTTGAAAACTCGTGAAGGTCTTCACATGACACACAAACAGAAGGTAAGGTACAATACGATTTCTTGTGGCCGAATTCCTAACAGTTTGTATACTGCACATGGTCTGTGCGCTTGTGAGGTTCCTCTACAGTGATTCTGCGGTGAAGCAAGTATTGTAAGTTGTATATTGGGTGGATATTATTCCTTTTCTCTGGTTTATTTACATGAGAGAGCTTGACCTTGAACATTGGCTTCTGTTTTTGTTTTTTTTTTTTGCTTCTGTTCAAAAAGGGGAAGAGGGCAGAGACCACATTACCCATCCGACGGCTGTGGAGGCTGAGGTCCTCTGACTGTGCTCATTACCATCTTATGAGCCTTTCCCCATGGGTCAATGTCAGAGCTGTTACAAATATTTTTGAAGCATTTGTCTCTGCTCGATGGTATCGCCTTCGACAGATGTCTCCTTAGTGTCTTGAAGTCCCGCAGTTGCTCCCAATTTAAAGAAGTTATACCATGTTATGCCTTTCTACTGTCATGATTGCAGCGACTCCTAAGTTCAGTAATCCCATCATTCCACCAAAAAACTGCCTTGCTATGTGAAATCCGCGATTTTCTGAGCATTGAGGCATTACAGGCTAAAGAAATGCGCCATGTAATGCTTTCTGCCATGCCGTTTGCCCTGTCAGCAAAAGTCGTACCCTCTTGCCATATTTGTAAAAATATGTCCTCATCGAACACTCGGTCTCTCTGTCCTTTAATTTAGAAGGGGTATGGCAGTATTCTGACTCTCCGGTGCGATGTTACCTCAATTACGATAGCACAGTGGTCGCTATTAGTGCAGACGTCACCTATACGCCATGTCGTGTGCCGCGCAATAGAGCTGTGTACGAACGTCAGGTCTAAAGCTGATCGCCTTCCACCCGCCTCAAAGGTGAACTGTCCATCATTCAGGAGCTCAATGTTGAGTGTAGCCATAGGCCATACACTCCTTCAGCACTCTGCCTCGTTGCCATTTACCCTAGCCCATGTGAAACCTGGGAAGTACGCGGCTTACTTTGAGGCAACTTGCCACTTTTAACCTAAATGGCAGCTTTGCTCGTTGAGTCCGCTATCCATTCATGCCCCCTGACATTTTTGTATTGTTCGCACACCAGGACGAGATCCAAATGTTGTTCGAAGATCATCTGATGCGGTCCACCGTTTCTTTGCAGCTTTGAGCTCGATAATTGTAGCCCCAATACGGATGCGCTGTGTTCCCAACACTTTGTTAGCATCAGCAATCGGACATTATTTCCCACAAAAACAGTAATATTCCAAGAAGATATGTGCATTCTGACGTCGCTATCCCACAAACTAAACTTAACAAAGTTAAGTAGAGATAGATTTAATTTAAGTTCATTAGTTGCTTAACTGATGTATAACAATAAAAACGTTCAATTTTCTTTTAATAATTTTTCGTTTAATTAAACATTATATTAAATATACATATTATATTTCAGTTGTGTAGCTAATATGAACTCACTGTAAATAAAAAACATTTGTTAGTAACGTTATTATTAATATTAATTATATTTTTTGTATTCAGCTTTTCCCGAATCCACAACCGTTAACGATATATTTTCATCGGAAGTAACAACATCCACAAAAACAACTATAATATCGCATAAGACAAATCCGATAACAACAACTTTGGAAGCGAGGATATGGCCGAAAACAACAACAACTCCAACAAATTTAATAAGGATACCTATAACAACAACAACACAAGAACTAACAACAGCAACTCCAACCAAACCTTCGACAAGATCACAATCTGCTACTACCACTCCAAAGACTACAGTAATAACAAGAACAATAACAAAACTTATTTCAAACTCAACAATTTCTGCGACTACAGAATTAAAAAATTTTTTAGCCTCAACCATTAAAGCATCAACATTTACAGCTAGAACAACATTCTATACGACAATGTCAACATATACATCAAGAACAGCAAAAGATACACCAGAAGCACTAACTACAGAAATTCCAAAAAAAGTATTAGGCAAGTATATTCCTATATAGATTTCTCAAAAAATAAGAGTAGAGTGAAAGCAGTGCAATAACGAAAACTTTGTAAATTCTTTGAAAAAAGAAGTTTAATTCGGCTATTCCGAAGTTGTCATACTCTTCAGACAACTCTAAAAATATTTTTACCTACGCTACTGTGGTTGAGCATACACAGTCAGTACACATATAGAATTTCAATAGAATGTATGGGTACTATACAGTCCAGTAATCCTATGGTCATCAAATTTATACGGTTGGTGGAGATGGATTAGAAACTTATAGCGTTTAAAATTCAAAAACAAAAAGCTTTTCTACAATAATAGAAACATGTATTTGAAACTGGGTTTATTGGGTGGTACTCCACCTAGTGGTTCGATAGGCTGATTATGGCAAATGACTTGCGCCTTACGAATTTTTTTTGTCAATGCAAATTTTCTAGCTCAAAACTGAGGCGCAAACAAAGTAAAGGATAGAGGACATGGCTTAATCAACTTGTCTTTTCGAGCTGATCAGAAATATATATACTTTTTGGGGTCTCCGATGTCTCCTTCCGGCTTTTACAAACTAAATGACAAAATTATAATAATAAAGAGTATAAAAAGTAATGTACGAGGTTTGTTCAAAAAGTACCGCGACTTTTCATTTTTATTGGTCAACATGTTAGCGATTTTCGATATATCCCCAACATATGTTGTCATTATCAACCATGTAACATTGTTAGTTTTTTTTTTTTTTTGTTTTGTTTTTTACGTATAAATAAAAGTGGGATGCGTTTTGGTTCGTCTTCGATTTTGACTATGTCAAAAAAATGGTTCAAAGAATCTGTATTAAAGCTTTTGTGAAATATAAAATAAACAACTTCTAAGCACTTAAAATGTTATCTGTGGTATTTTCCGAGTTTACCTTGAGCAAACAAATACAAAATCTAAGTGATACAAACTCTTCACAGAAGGCCAAGAAGGTGTTAATGACGATGACGGACATGGACGATAACAACTGATGAAAACTTTGAAAACAGTGGAGCAGTTGCTAACGGTGTCTGCATATCGAGTGGCTCATGCCTTACAGGTTTTTAAGATGTTTTGGGAATGAAACGTGTGCCAGCGAAGTTTGATTCGCAATTGTTAAATTTTGAGCAAAAGAAACGTCGCATGAATATCATTCAGGACGTTAAAGAGTATCAAAAATTGCTGAAAAGGGTCATAACTGATTACGTAATATGGGTAGATAGTTATGACGTCGGAAAAAAAATGAATACATATTCTTTGATCCATTTTTTTTTGGAATAGTCAAAAATCGAATACTAGCCACTATTTTATCTATACAAAAAAAAATTAACAATGCAAAATGGCTGATAATGACAACATATGTTGGGGATATATGTACCAACATAGCAAAAAGAAAGAATCGAAAATCGCTAACACCTGCACCGAGAAAATAAGAAGTCGCGATACTTTTTGAATAAACCTGGTATTAATACAATACATATTTTCCAGCGTGAAAACAATTGCCATGTTCGTCCGGTGCCTGCTTCCTGAAAACCATGTATAACAATTTGAAATTTGGAATTCATTATGTTGATTCCTCCATTTAGGAAAAACATTTTTTATATGGGGATTTGGGTATAAAATAATAGTTAAACATAAGGTATTCAGTCTATTTTACGTTACGCTCCACTTGCAAATAACATAAGTAAATGATGTCAAGAAATATTTTTTTTTTTTTTTTGGGTGATGATACGAACTTTTCATATGACCTTCATTGTTCAATTCTTAAATCATTTCTGAGTTAGTTATTTGCCATTTGATATGTACAGATGTACAGGGTAAATAAACTTACTTAACTATAACTTACCTAACTTATATTTCTTTCATTATAGCATTGACTACTCCAAAAATGACTAAGAAGATCACATGGAAAATCAGTGAAATCGATTTACAGGGAAGTTTTATGAATGAAACATCAGCAAATCCCAGATATATGCCCCAATTGTTTTTAATCGTAATTCTTATGATTTTTATTGGCACTGTTGCCTATCGCTGGAAAGGTAACATAATCGGCCTGGTCTGCAGTTATGGTTCGCGACGCTATGAGAACAGTGTAGCTGCCCGTTTTACACAACGCTTTACAGTATCAACATTTTTAAAAAAATCTAACCAGCGGAGTTTGTCAAGAAACCGTGATTTTATGAACGAACCAATTTATGAAGATGATTATGATCAATTGGGAAGTACTTCATTAGAGAATAAAATATCAGAACTCTAAGTTATTATTGTACTTTAAAAAATTTTTCAATTATTCTAAAAGTAACATCCATATAATTTTTTCAATCCTCAAAAAGAATAACAAAACACAACTTCAGCTTTAAATTTAATAATACAAACTTTTTTTTCGGAAACATTTCTTTTGCCCAGTTAAAGATCGGAAGAAAAGAAGTAATAATAATCATAATAAAATAATTCCTTATTAGAGATAAAACTTATGAGATATTATAAGTATTATATGATATTTACTTTGAACCATCGATTATGTTTTAGTTTCAATGTTGAAAACTTGAGCTTTAAGTCATTTGTTGAAAAGGCGCCAAAATGAACAAAAAGGACTGTAACAGTAATCTGTGTAATTAAACGTGAGCGCAGTAGAAAAGTTATGTAATATTACTGCACGCTCATAGATTGTGTAAAGCCATGTTCTTCTTGTTGTCTATTTTCGTTGCATACACATGGTACAATGATACAAGGAAGCGCCAATTTTCTTGATTACAATTTTGACGTCACAAGTATTGCAAATCAGTGTATTAAACGCTGAAACCAAGTAGTTATTGAAGTGAAACTTCTCTAGCGGCGTTGGGCAAAACTTTATACTAAAAATTTAAGTGAAAAAATACAAAACGTCTTTGAAGCTGTATTTCATGAACCGCACTAGGTAAAGACGTCAAATTTTCACAGAATGTGTATTTTTATTTCCATATCCCCAACATATCCATATCCCCAACATATGGGAATTAGTAGTAGAAGTAATGTTATGTGACATATTTACATACCAACCGGTATCACCATTAGGAAACAACAAAAGATATGCCAATGGATCTAATGAAGAGTACAAAATAGAAACATTATGATGTTCTCGAAAATTTCTGAAAAACAACCATACCTCTCTCAAAGGGCGGTTCATCGTCATCGCTTCTAAAAATAGCTGAATAGCATCGTTATCTCGACGAAGATCACACTCTTTATTCACCTTAGTCATCATTTAAACATTAGCAGTTGTATTTTTAGGACGGTGACAATATTCAGCCAGTGACCTAACAGATCGTACAAACACATTAACACCATCTGACTCATCACACACGGAGTGAGAGTGGTAAAAGTACAGATGTCAAATATTTGCTGCAGAAAAAAAAAGGAAATAATATAGTGATTCGAGTTTTTTTTTATTTTGTTAATTATATTCGGGCAAACCTTGTGTGCACCGGGTCGCGAGGCCGGGGGCCGGTGATATTTTTTGGCGCATTTTTTGGTGGTGTTTTGCTGTTTTTCCATCGTTTTTTTATTGGTTGCCCTTTGTACAAATCAAATGTCCCATTTGCACAGCTGATCAAGTGATCAATGCGACCAGGTAAGCGCAATAATTTGCCAGGGCTGGAAAGTCATAAATTTTCAGTGCTGTCAGGTTGTGGGAAAAGTTTTGTTTTCATTGGAATTCAAAATCGTTAAATTTTGAATTTCGCGATGGATGAGCAAGGTGATGGCGAGGAAATGGCTTTTAGGAGAAGTGGAAGGGTGAGCCATTCGCCGCCACTGCGATCACTCACCCCACGAACAATTTCATGGGAGGAAACGTGTGACAAGGAAGCACATTCATTTGAATTGTGTTCAACAGTGTGCCCTGTTGTAATGGTCACGGGTGCTAGGGATGCAGATAAATATGCGGCGCTAGTGCAGAAACCAGCTAAACCTCCGCAGGTTAAGAAGATGCTCTCTAAAAGGCATGTAGTGGATAGTTGTCCAGAGGAAAATATTTTGCCTGATAGCAAGGCAGATATCCTAGAGGAGATGAACGTTAAGTTCAAAGAGCTGACAAGCTTAATGGAGGCAAAGCGAAATGTGAACTCACATATGAAAGCGATTGTTACCTCTTTGGTGAGGCTTCATAGTAAGGTAGTGAAACCAATTATAGCAGGAGATGAGGAAGATCAATCTGGTAACCCACCTAAGAAACATGGATCCACAGTAGTTCAGCTTCGAAACCAGTCCTGCAGAAACCAATAGATAAATTGGAGCCACCAATGGCAATTCCAAGCCGTGAGCAGTCTGCGCCATCCGCACCTACAAAATCCACTGCATCAGGTGACACTAAACCTGATAATGATTGGAGGGAAGTGAGAAGGAGGCCACGGGAAAAGGAGAAGGGACAAAACACTGCGAAACAACAGCGCATACGACCGAATGCTATAGTTACAGCTAAGAAGAGTGTGGCATACTACGCTGACATGCTACGACTGATCATGCAGCAACCAGAGCTACAGTAATTTGGCTCAAATGTCATTAAGATTAGGAAAACGCGGAAAGGTGAACTTTTACTGGAGCTTAAAGGTGGAAGCAGCAGCAATGCAAAGCAGTATGCAGGGGCCATAACCAAGGCCCTAAGGGAAAAATCGGGTGTGAGACCCCTCTGCCAACATAAACCGGTGGAATGCTGGAATCTTGATGAAGTTACTACCTCTAAGAATGTGGTAGAAGCCATACATTCGCAGATCCCAGTTCTGTGTGGCTTAGAGTTATCAGCTATTAAGGCCATGCGCGGAACAAGTTTCGATACTCAAAATGCCATTATTGAGTTCCCTGCCGCAGAGGCAGAGAAACTGCTAGATGCGGGGCACATACGAGTGGGTTGGGTTCGCTGCAGAATTAGGGGAAATCAGTTGCCGATCAGATGCTATCGCTGCCTCTGTGTCGGGGATGTTTCCTATCAATGCAAAAGCCCAGTAGATCGCACAGGTGAGTGCCTACGATGTGGCAGTAAAGGCCATTTGGCCAAAGGATGCCAAGCAGTACCTTAGTTTTCAATCTGCTCTGATGAGAGCAATGATCACCCTATGGGAGTCTTCCCTATGTACAAAAGCGCGATGAGGAAACGGAACAATAATGGTTAAGTTGTTACAAATCAACCTTAGCCACTGCAAAGCTGTCCAGGACCCATCTATATGGGAGAGAGATGCAGACATCACAGTCGTATGCGAGCCCTACTGTGTACCTCAGTTGGACAACATCTGGGTATGCGATCGTACAGGTGCGGCCGCAATCCGAGCCTGCGGCCAAATCCCGATGGAAAGCAGAGGACCGCCACATCACAAAGGTTTTGTATATACCGGGATAAAAGGCATGCAGATATTCAGCTGCTACCTACCACCAAGTGATGATATCGTAGCATTTAACGCGTTCTTGGACGAGCTCATAGCCAATATCAGTGGAAAATCCCCCCTTATAATAGCAGCGGACTTTAATGCTTGGGCGAGCAGTAGGCCTAATGCCAGGGGCCAAGCCGTCCTAGAAGCCTTCAATCCTTAACACGGAGATCAGTGCAACTTTCCAAACCAGTCGTGGGGAATCATTTAATGACCTCACGTTTGCAAGTAGGGTTATTGCCTCTACCTCTGAATGGCGAGTCCTGGACGTTCAACGACCACAATGCGATTGAGACTATCTGGAAGAAGGTATGTCCTCGCCGAGTCAGGAGGATAAGTCCAAGAGCACAAAAAAGTGGTTGGAAGGCAGACCAGCTGGATAGGTCTATGTTGGACTACATGCTGGAGGGTATCGTTGGCTTTCAAAGATCTGCACAGTAGCAAGCTAATGGTCTTATGAAAGCTCTGTATGATGCATGCGATGCGTTGATGCCGAGGAAATCCAGAAGCAATCGGCGTATATCAACCCACTAGTGGAATGAGATAATAGAGCAGTTGAGAAGAAAATGCCTCAGCTCCCGAAGACGAGCTCAAAGGTCAAGAGGCAGAGAAAACTTTTTGAGCCTGCAGGCCGAGAAAGAAACGATCCGAATTGCGTAGAGCCATTCAGAGGAGCAAAAGTATACAATTCAAGAGCATATGCAGCGACCTCAACAATAACCCATGGGGAGGTTAAGAAGCGCTTGGGAAGAACTCCCGCTCAAACACCGGTGTGTCTTGAGATGTTGCTCAACATTGTTCGAAACCTCTTTCCACAACACGAGCTTAATCACTTGAACAGCGCATACAATTTGGAACCCATCGTTCCAATCACAGCAGATGAGTTAATGGAGGCCTCCCGGAAAACAGCTAATGACAAAACCCCAGGCCTGGACAGTATTCCTAACAGTGTGCTAAAATACTCCATTCAACGGAATACCGACGTATTCTGTGGGGTATTGAACGCGTGTCTGGTAGAGGGCGTTTTTCCCGCCTGTGGGAAACGACAGAGACTGGTGTTGATATCGAAAGGCAACAAACCACCGGACCAGCCTTCCTCCTATAGGCCAATATGTCTGTTGGACACAATGGACAAGGTATTGGGGTACATTATATGTATGCGTCTGGAGGAGTTCACTGAAGGCTCAATTGGACTACACCAAAACTTCAGGAAAAACAGAAGGACCCTCAACGCAATTAACAAAGTTTGCGACATAGCACGGAATGCAATTGCGGGCGAAATATGGCCTTGGGGTACCAAAAAGTACTGTGCAGTAGTCACCCTGGACATCAAGAACGCATTCAACTCGGTGAGATGGTGCTACATAATGCGCGCTTAGATAATCTTCGGGTCCCAAAGCATCTGGTTAAAATTGTAAGGTTATATCTGAGCGATCGCTTGCTCTTGTATGACACAGAAATTGGGCCACAAAGGTACAACATCACTGCCGGTGTTCCTCAGGGTTCAGTGCTCGGTCCGATCCTCTGGAACATCAAGTATGACGGGGTTTTCAGAGTGCTAGTGAAGATGGAGTGGAGGTGGTTAGTTACGCAGATGATATAGCAGTAGTGGCGATCACAAAAACAAACCCTGAACTACGGGAAAAATGTAACGGCTCCATTGCTATCCTTAGGAGCTGGTTACACCACAATGGTCTAGAACTGGCAGATCATAAGACGGAGGTGGTGCTAATAAGCAGCAGAAAGAAGATAGAATCGCTAAGCATACAGGTCGGGGCACAAGAATTAATGTCAACACCATGCATTAAATATCTTGGGGTCATCTGCAGGACTGCAGGCTCAACTTTAGGGACCATCTAAAGTTTGCAAGCGAGAAAGCATCAAGGACACAGGTAACCCTGGCAAGGCTCATGCCGAATATTGGCGGGCTTAGACAACCGGTTCGTGAGCTACCTGTGGCTGTCGGCCGTATGGTGCAGAGCAACTAGATACAGATCTTACATGTATCGTCTTAATTCCATCAGGCTGTGGTGTGCGTTCAGAACCGTATCAGATGATGCAATCAGCATTCTCGCAAACTGCACGCCGGTCGATATCGAGATCAACGAACTAGCGACAATATATGCCCTAAGATGCGCGGAGGTTCCTGTAAATGAGCAGGTAGTCTCGCAAACGGACTTGTGGCAGCAGCGATGGCAAAGCTCGGCAAAGGGACGGTGGACGTTCGAGCTTATACCGAACATCAGCGATTGGGTGTCTCGCAAGCATGGTACACTCAACTACCATTTGACGCAATTCTTATCGGAGCATGGCTGTTTTCGTGAGTACCAGCACAAATTCAGACATGTGGATGATCCACTTTGTCTTTACTGCATAAGCAAAGTGGACAATGCCCGTCACGTTCTCATGGAATGCACTCGGTTTGTACAACAGAGTGTCACAATAACGTCAGAAATAGGTGAGGTGCTTTCACCATACGGCGTTGTTAAGTTCAATACATGCTGAGAGACGAGGATACTTGGAACACCGTTTGCATCATTATCGTCAGTAATATGCAACAGGTCCGCAGAGACAAAGTATTGAATAGAAGTGGCGTCTAACCTGCTCTCCATGGCGAAGTATTACCTCAGTTGTTAGTTCCGCCTGGGTTGAAAAATGAGCCAGTGTGCACCGGGGGAGGTTTTAGGACGTTGGCACCATATTGGGCTGTTTGTCCGGTGAATCGTGCATCCTACTAGGTCGACCTATTGGGATCTTTGAAGATCTACCCCTCCACCATACATAATAGACACATTAAATCCATTATTTGCTCAAGCATTCAGTCTATGACGTACAGCAGTTTCAACGTCATATATCTAAAGCTGTGCATATGCCAGATCACTACCATAACCTGGAGAAATTGAAGCAGATCGGTGGTAAAATATGTCATGAATCTTAAAATGTTAAGTTCCATTCAACACTTTGTCATCTAATTTACATACAAAACTTCTCATTGCAAATGAAGCATTATAAGAACGGATATTATCAAAGTAATTCTTGGAGCGTTGTTTAATAACATTGTCATTTGCGTTCAAACCATGAACTAAATTCATAAAAAGAACATTCTGAATGAGGGGTGGTAATGCAACTTTTCCCTTATGACAACACAAAGTAAAAGCGCTAGTGTTACGTAAAGTAATTTCAGATTGAAAATGTTTTGCTGAACAGAAATCACCACGTAATATTAAACACCCAAAGCTAAAAGATTCAAAATTACGGGGAATTAAATTCAATGCAATTTTATACGTTCCATTCAATAAATCAATATCTTGATCGTTTCAAGTACTTGTGATAACATTTCTAACTGATCTCATGTAATTTCAGTGGAGTGTACGTTGCGAGAATAAAAAGCATGATGAAATATCTAAATCGACCCACCAAATGTGAATAAAAAACTTTCCCAAGGTTAAACCTGCCATTTCCTCAATATCTTCGGAATTTTCGTCGTCACATTTCGAATTTTTTTCATCATTCACAATATTTCGGTTAATAATTCTTCATCGAGGTCTTTGTCTGCCAACAACCCTTGAATATCATCGACAGTTATGTAGTATTCAACATTTTATTGTAGTTTATTAAGTTTAGATTTATGTATATAACTTATTTATTGTACATTCATATAGATTAATTATTTACTTGATTCCTCGAGCGAACGTGAGCGACCACGACCTCACTCAAACAACGAACGTGAGCGACTAACTCACCCTAACGATCAACAGTCACTCTCGCGCGATCCGTAGTTCTTATATTATAGCGTTGCCATGTAGGACAATCCGCTCCTAGTCTCCTTGCCAGATCCTACATTCGGCCCTCCTGACGAACCATTCGTCTCGAATCGGTTACCCCAAGGCTTCATATACTCTGCTACAGTCGATGTTCTACACGGACCCTCTCCATTGCCGATCTTTTCAACATCATACCGCCCATGTTTCTTCCTCGCGACTACATTGTATGCTCCTAAATATTTTCCTTTTAACTTCACTTTTCCCCGCAACCACTGACACTTGTCCCAAGTCAATCTCAAACCATTCCTTGTTTCCTCCTTAAGTACCCGTGTCAATTTCTGTAAACCCCCTTCAGTATCATTACTAGGTATGATTACATCATCCATGTACACAATTGCATCATCGTCAGTAATTAACTCTCTTAATACTGCCACTATGGACCGAGTAACTAATGCTGGTGAATTAGAGAGTTCACAGCATAACCGTTTCTTCCTGTTCCTCTCTGCCACTAATACTATTGGGGCTGCGCACTCAGACATACTTGGTTGTATAACCTTTTCCTTCAACCCCTCTTGAACTTGGTCATCAACAACCTTTTGGTCAAAATAAGGTAAACTTCTGGGATGCTGAAATATAGCCATCTCATCCGTCAACAATATTTTCATTTCCTCAGGAGCATTCAGCTTCCTTATCGGCACATACTTTTCAATTAATGTTTTCACATGGCCCCCTTGCTGTTCACTTAATTTAGATGAATCTGAATTGATGCTGTTTCCTTTTTTCTCTACCGTCAATGTACATATGCTGTCTAACTCTAGTACCAGTTCTTGACATGAACTACTTCCTATTGTTTGCTTGTTCCCTTCATTTTCCTTACATAAGAATTTCGTCCCTTCTTTTGTAATTCTCATATCGACATTTTCCAAAATTGTTCTTCCCAATATGGCATCAAACCCCATATCCTCGTCTGAAATTACATGAAACTCTAACTGCATACAGATACCATCTATCTTTACTTTTATCTTGCAACTACCCAACGTGATTATTTGGCTTTCTCCGATTCCAGTCAGACTTCTTCCTGACCCCGTCAAAGGTAGATTCCCAAGTTTCAAAAACACACTTTGTCGTATTAAACATAAATCCGCTCCAGTATCTACAAGACCTCTAAACTTTACCGTGTAATAGCATATTTCTTTCAGCTCTAGTCCAGATGAGGTGAATAAACTTGATGGCTTACACCTTACCATGTCCTCCTGAACAATGTTCGTATTCTTTTCTGTTTTTACCAATACTTCAACTCTACAGTTTGCCGCCCGGTGACCTGTTTGCCCGCATCTAAAGCATGTAAAGTTTTTCTTGGTACAGTCTTTCTTCATATGTATCTCCACAGTTAAAACACCTTTTCTCTTTTCCTGTACTTGATACCTTATCTCTCACTCTATCTGTGGCTCTCTCAGCTTTGTGCTCATTTCGATAGGCTGGCTTAGTTGAATGTCGTGATCTGTTATACACTTCAATTTGGACCTTCAACTCCTTGATGTTTCTGGCCTGATACAACATAATCTTGTTTGCTTTTGAATCAGGTACCCCTTCCACGAAATACTCTATTAAACTCTCTTCATCTATTTCTATTGGTCGGGCGATATCCATCAATGCATATAAAAATTCCTGTAAAGTTTCTCCCTTTCCTTGCTGTCGCTGACTCAATCTCCTATGCACAGTCGCTGCTGATATTTTGACTTGAAATTCTCGTTGTAATTCCCTTTTTAAAGTACTCCAATCCCTAACATTTCTTTGACTCCTCACAAACAACTTTGCCGCTCCTGTCAACAACTGTTTTGCATAGATAAACAATTGCAATTGGCTCCATTGAACTGTTATCGCACATTCCTCTAACTCTTCTATCCACTGATTGACGTCAGGAACATTAGAGCCAGAGAACTGCGACACACTTTCTTCTACATCTTTCAATGTGAACCAGGACCTATTCTGTGTTTCTCCACTCAAACCATCTAACGCTGTTACTACAGACACTTCATCTTCCTCAACTTCTTCCTCATCCTCATCCTGAATACCGAAGTGAGTAAGCAATCTATTCTGTAAGTCCCTTTTCCTACCTTGCGTCACCAATCCCAACTCAGACAATTTTTTCCGCAGCCCATCAACTCGAAGTGCAAGGATCTGGTCAAGTTCCATTTTACAAATTAATATTCTTAAATTACCTTAAGACTTATGTTACTTTTCTAATTAACTTTTCTTATTCTTAATTCACTATGTTAGTATATTTACCATTTTTAAAACGTACCAACCAATTTCGAAGTTCCCGTCTCTACGACGCCTTTTCACTGCTACCCCGCTGTCCCACACGACGTTCACGTCTCGTTGCTACTCAGCTCTCACAACGCACAAATCAGCCGTTGCCTTTGCCGTCGTCTTTTCAGCTGTCACCACAACTGAACCGCTCTTCTGTCGCTAAACTGACGCCTTGTAGTCGTAGCAATCTGCTGTCACACACGACGTTCACGTCTCGTTGCCTTCAGGTCTTACGACAAACAAATCAGCCACTGCCTTTGCTCTTGCCTTCTAGCTGTCGCTAAACTGACGCCTTTATGTTAAGCACCACACTGTCGCCACGATGATTTTCTGATCCTCAAAATTGTCTGCTGCTATCGGCTTGTCTCTTTTCGTATCACCGTTCGCTCTTGGTCAATCGGCGCCAAAATTCTGCGCGTCACCAATACCACTTTGTCACTGGCGTGTTTTTTTATTGTCCTGCGTCGTTGTTGCCTCTGCTGCTGATCTTGACGCTGCTCTGCCTCTCCGCTGCTGTTGTTGATCTGCTCTGCCTCTGCTGCTGGTCTTGACGCTACTCTGCCTCTCCGCTGCCAACAGTTGATCTGCTCTGCCTCTGCGGCTAGTCTTGACGCTACTCTGCATCGCCGCTGCCAACAGTTGATGTTGTTGAGCTGCCTTCTTAACGAGAACAAATAGTCCCACTATGCTGTTCCGTTTCTTGCCCTCCAACACACACCACTGTTTCTTCAGCCGATCGTATGACAAACGTAACGGTTTGTACTTTACCACGTCACTTTGTCGCCTTGATGAAGCTTCTCGAACGCCAGACGCCACTCGCTCTCAACACATGCACCGCACACACACGCCTGCCTCGCTCACGCCTCAGTCAATTCCTTCTTCTTAATATTTCGGTTGAGCCCCCAATTTGTAGTATTCATTATTTGTATTGGTTCTTATCCCGGTTGAGCCCCCAATTTGTAGTATTCAACATTTTATTGTAGTTTATTAAGTTTAGATTTATGTATATAACTTATTTATTGTACATTCATATAGATTAATTATTTACTTGATTCCTCGAGCGAACGTGAGCGACCACGACCTCACTCAAACAACGAACGTGAGCGACTAACTCACCCTAACGATCAACAGTCACTCTCGCGCGCTCCGTAGTTCTTATATTATAGCGTTGCCATGTAGGACAATCCGCTCCTAGTCTCCTTGCCAGATCCTACAGTTATATCATTAAAGCCATCATCTTCAATTGAGTGAGCAATATTTAAAATTTCATCTAGTCCACTTCCTGACAAATGAAGATCGTGGCTTTTAATGATTGCCGGCCAGATTTCCCTCCAACATCCAAATGAACACAGACTTTAATAGAAAATTTATTTCAGGCACTAATTTCATTATAGAATCCATGTCGGATATGTTCAAAATATATTGTAAAGAACATCTAATATAGTATGTCTTGAAAGTATAAATTATACACTGATCCACCAGCTGCGGTAGTGCTGTTGTCGAAGAAAATTTTCCTTTACCTTAGAATGGTTTAAATCTTGTGGATGACCTGGACCAATAGCATAAGCGCTTTAAAATCTACATTTTTCTTTTTAAATTATTTTGCAACTTCCTGTACGAATCAATTAAAGAACCAGTCTTTAAAAATTTCTGCAGACACCTAAGCTTTTGAATTCGCTTTCCATTAAACCGGTAATGTTTTCTTATCTATACGTTTAAATGTACGAGGGCTTAAGGATTTATTTATGGGCATAGGCTTCACCATAAATTCTCCTGATGCATTACTGCACAGAAGAAGTGTTATTTGGTATTTGGACATTTTAAATCCAGGTGTTTTTCGATAAGTCATTTTTTTCCACCAAAGCCTAGTTTTATCTGCATTAAAAACCTGGTCTGGTATCTTGCTATGTGCTAGCAGAACCATCAACGGCGAATGCTGCTTCTCCTCTAATTTTTATGTTGTGGATAGCGGTTCGTTTTTTTTAATTTTTGAACCATCCATTACTTGCAGCAAAATGCTTGCAGAGCGCTCTACATTTTATTTAAGTTATTCATATATTTTACGTTCTCTCTTGCTTGGTTAAATGAATCCTTTTTTTTGGCATCAATCAATCCAAAAATTAAGCACTTTTTCATCTTCTCCACGTGTTCGGTTGGTGAACTTTGTAGATAACGATGCACACTCATCTACAGATCTTCTTATTTTGATCTCTCATCTCTTAATCATACGAACTGTTGCTTCATGCAAATCAAAACTTTTTGCGATTTCAATCACACTTTGAGCTTTCTTAAAGGAGGTATAAACAAAAAATAGTATCAAATTTGTCACCGTGTTAGACCGAGGTCAAGTTGAATGAGGACGTGTTAAACGGGACCTACGATTATTGAAAAGGACGGCGACGAAAGAATAACGCCACCTGAACCCAACTACATCTTCATTTTTAACACCAAGTCAATTAAATCAAACTGTGTCGACCCGTTAATAATAAGCGGATCAGTAATAATTCATTACAAGAACTGCTCAAATACGATAGTATCACTACCGTCAATAACACAATAGAGCAGTTGAACTTAAAGCTTAAGATAGCAGACTCTGAGAAATCTTTACAAATTCTAAATATTAAAGGTGGTGTCATAACCTATCACAATATTAGCTATTCAACATCCGTTGTTTAGTTATTTTAAGCAGTTACAGCTTCGCTCCACCACCAATCCTAGCCATCAAAGATAGATGCCACGAATATAAGTCCAGTGAACTAAGTGTTGACTTCCTTTGTCAGCAACTGATCGACCAGACATAGGACCACCAACAGACCACTATTCTTAGGCAACAAATGTTGACATAAATTAAAGAATTGAATACTAGGACGACAAACTCTAGCCATAAGTAGTTAATTAAAATGTGAGAATTATAAACAGTAAAAGCGCACAATGTAAACAATATAATAGTACTAACGTTTGCATTTTTTACAGCTCAACCGAGCTTAGATCTAAGATTTGTGAAATAAAGATCAGTTCTATTTTCCAATCCAAACTAGCAAATTAAGTTCATTTAGCACCAATATTTAGGAGTGGTAATTCTAATTCTATGCTTTATGAAAGACAGCTGTAAGAAATGATGCAATTTGCATTATTGGATACTCTTTCGTGGAGTGATATATGCATAGTATTGTAGTATTGTTTGATGGGACTCTCTGATTCTTCTTTTGTTTTTAATTGTTGGTTGGAATTGTACATTTTGTTTTTTGGTTGGAATATGTATTGTAATTAAGGATTATGATATCGAGATCGAAAGTTTTTCAAATGAATTGCATTATCACCTCCACAATCCGTTATAGATATTTTATGAGCACAATCAAATGGGTCATTAAGGCAGGTTATTAGAGTTATTAATAAGGAAACTGACAGTGGCACTAGGACTAACTCCATCTAGCGACACAGAAATTAAAGTTCATTTGTCAAATATGAGAACTCAAGCTACTAAAAATATGGTTAAGACTGACGATAAGGCAAGGTTCGATAAATTAGGTAATTAACCTTAAAGTAGGTGACCATCTTTTATTCAGACAGACACCAAACTCAACTAGACCCGAGTGGCAGAGTTCCTTGATAGCGATCGATATGTATGTATATAAAGTTGTTGAATAATGGTAATTTGCGAAAGTTACCAATTGAGCAGATACCCTTTGCGTTAGACTTCAACTACGAAAGTATCAGCACACCAGTCTGTTGTAACAAAGAAATCATTGAAAAAGATGTCAGTATACTCATATATTGTCAGGCATTTGGTTTGAAATTCATCCGTAATGCCTATGCGTAAGCACAAGTGATATCACGAGTTATGTTGATCAATCATTTGTTGTGGAGTAGTTGACACAAGCTAAGAAAACAAATATGATAAGTGCAATGAAGTAAGAAGTAAGTAAGGCCGTATATTGGTTGATACTCTCTCTTCGTTGGGTCATATATTGCACAATAGTAGCAAACAACACGGCAGCGAGTCAGTGAGATATATACGCTCAGTAACTATCATGCTGCTATAATTGATTTTCACACACATAAACGTACTGGTACTCACAGAACAGGGGTGTACCACAGGGGTCAGTCTTGGGCCCCTTTTTATAGAGTGCGTTTTATGATGGAGTCCTAAATATTGACATGCCCAACAACGTAAAGGTTGTAGCGTATGCCCATGATTTGGTAATTGTGGTGGTGGCTAAATTCATTCATAAGTTTAGGTTTGTTATTAACAATGCAGTTAGGAGTGTTGGGGCCTGGCTGAGCAGAAACGATTGCGCCTTGCCGAACAAAAAACAGAGCTTCTGCTTGTCACCAAACGTAGATTAGAGAACGCCTTGGCTTAACAGTAGGCGACATCGAGATTGTGTAATTTAAAGGACGACGCTGGCAGGATCGCCATGTAATTTAAAACATGTTTAATATTGTATTTAGTAAGTAGCAAAGAACCACTTACGTCTTAGCTTCTTTATATATGATACTATAATTGTTATCAAAGAGATCGCTGAATTCTTAGCTTTTGTGTCTTTGATTGATAGCAAACGACCATATAGGTAGGTTTAGATTATCAAGTCAGACTGATCTTATGTTACAATCTTACTCTATACTATTTCTAAATCTACTATTCCTAAGGCAACCAATGTAGTTTGCAGTATTCATAACGGTAGATTATGGATGTTCTTAAACAAATAAGTATGTAAAAGGAAATGATAAAATGATCTTAATTACTTAGCTTAGTTAATGCAATAACAATTAGTGCATAAACAAATTAGGATAAAATGGAGATGACATAAAACAATTACTGTAGTTAGTAGGGTATAGCTGTGAATTGTTTTATGGGATATCAAATATAGCTAACTTACACACTACAATTATATCATAACCATATTTGAGATATTTTTGGTTGAACTGGACTCAAATATGACATTATAACAGCATTTGACACAAACAGCTACTAAAGCATCGAAAATAGCAGATGCTGTGCTCAGGCTGATACCGAACCGTGGAGGACCCCGAGAGTACCAATTACGACTGTTGGCTAATGTTTTAACGTCTGTACTAGTCTATGCTGCCCCGATCTGGATAGAGTCTAGTAGGACAAATTAATTTATCAGAAAAATGAATGCGGCTTATAGATCATGTACCATTCACGTCGGTGCAGCATTTTGGACACTTTGGACGGTATCCAACGATGCAATCCTGGTAATGGCAAGTACTACTTAGTTGTGGTAGAGATGAATCGGTTCTACATCTCTAAGAGGAGCACTGGCGAGATGAGAAGCAGAATGAATGGTCTCTCAGTATGATGGAGTCGTAGCGGAGATGACAAAGTTCTAACAAAGGCAGGTGGACCCATCGGCTCATTAATAACGTTGAAGAATCTGCATAAGCAGGGATGCGATGATGATCCCTACAGTCCGAATTGTAGAGGGGAGAACGAAAATCCTGCAGTGGCCGAAAATTGATGCGGCCAGATCAATGTTCTCAGCAGCGTTTGCTGACGAGCCGAGTGTGACGAATGGCATCCACCACATGTATCGATCGCAGCAGAACTGGAATGCAGTAATTCAGGCGGCAGCTGGGGCGTATCGAGCGATTATGAAGAATTCATATGATCGTAGAATATGGGTCCTCAGTTTGATATCGATAAGAATTTTTACCTTAATTTGTATCTTGTTTACATGGGCTAGAAGCAGACTTGGAACAGTAACGCTTCCTCTTTCCTCCTTGTAGTTCCAATGGGAAGTGTACGCCCATAGTGTTCACCTGGCCCATAGCATCGGCTTGTAAAATGGGTAAGGTAACGTTGTACTTGTTCATTTTACAATATAAAAATGATGAGATTGCAGTGTCATAGAATACAGGATTGATTCCAAGACAGCAGAAGCAGTAGCAATGCTTCTCATGAAACTGTACTCTATAAAGAATTAAAGCTCAAGAAGCCTCAATTCAGCAATGAGATTTACAGGAGAAAACAGGATTCAGGCTGCTAGAGAAGTAGAACAAAATCATTGGAACACCGCTGACAAAATTGTAATGAGTAGGTCTAAAGGCTTCAAAAACACAGTCCCTTCTTCCGTGAGTCTATTGAATAATATAGTGGTTGCTCTCTTTCCATTAAAATGATTGATGAGGATGCCTCGCCTACTCGAAATCGTAGAGTCATAATAAGTGGATTAGTTGGTGCTGCGAATATGATTAAAGTGAACAAATCGCCAGAGCGGGATAGCATCCCAAATGTCATTCTTAAACGAGCCATTGCAGCAAAACCACAAGATATTTACAAGATGCATGAGCAAAAGACTCTTCCCCATCTTCCTGATCCCGAAAAGAAACCAGCACCTTAATTACCATCTTCCAACAAGCCGCTATGTCTCTTAAACACCACTGGGAAGATTCTTGAACGGATTAATTGCATACGTACACAGAGGCGCCAAATGTCTGTTCGAACTACAATTTGACTACAGAAAGAAAAGCGACACAGTAGGAGTAATTCAAAAAACCTGCAAAGTTGCTAACGAGGACCAAAATGGTATTAGTTGAGTGACAAAGAATACGGCGCAATTGTTATGCTTAATAAGTATTGTATACATTTATTTAATTGTACTGTCGAAAGTAAATCAAATAAAACTTAAAGTAAATTGCTGGCATTCGATCAGATGTGTTCCTTTCTTCCGCTCCTAAGCTCAGCGTGCGAAAAAAATTTTTTTTTACTTATTTCTATTGATTGGAATTTCTTGTTGTTTTAATTTTTAATTCTCTTTTCTATGCGAGTCATTGCATTAGTTAAGTAAAATTTAGAACATACAAAGAAATCCATAGAAACCTATAACAAAATCCTTAAGATGAGCTTTGCTCATCAAAAAAAACAGTTCAACAACAAAGACGACAAGAAATGCATTTTTCTCGTTTGTATCTTCCTGTCCCAAAAACAAAAATGAATCCTCATTTTTAACCACCAAGTCGCCTGAGCGCAGGGCAAGTTCTTGTTCTCCTGCTCTTTGCTCTGACAGCTCGAACACCAGGTGCTCCATACCATGGAGCATCCAATGCCCATCCCCTCAAACATCCCTGTACTCTACCCAAGCTGCAACTGTATCAGCAACTACAACAACTATAACACAAAGCACTGCTTGTACATCAACAGCTGCAATGGTTGCATCAACAACAACAGTTTTCTCAACAACTGCTTCGGTTGCGTCATCGTAAGCAGTTACCGCAACAACAACTAATACCAAAACTCATATCCACAACAACAACAATGATTCGATCGCCCCTTTGCTCAACGCTGCGCCAGTTATGCCTACACCAATAATTAACACAGAAGTACGAAACTCAAATAATAAAACTGGATCTGAACAGTTAGCTTCAAATAAAAGAAATAGAAAAACGCAATCACCAGCCATACCGACTGAACAATCACCAAACATTAACAAAAAGCCCAAAACAAACAAAGCGTCACCTACCATATCTTCTAATAAAACTAAACAAAAAAAAAAAGCAGACGACACTTAACTACCGGCTTGGTAAGCCATCTTCCAATTATTTGGGCATCTTAGATATCGACGATGACAATTTAGAAGAAGCAAAGAATACTATGGACAATGGTTCCAAGCGACCTCCAAAAGCTAATAAGCCACCACCTATTTATGTGCAGGGGGTAGAAGAAATCTCCATTCTTAATAATGCTCTGTATGAAATTGTAGATCATAACTACGTACTTAAAACATTGCCCAATGATGAAGTTTGTATCCAACCGGCAGAGCCCCTACATTTTAAAAACCAGAGATACGAAATATTACACTTTCAAGCCCAAAGATAAACGAGGTTTTAAAGTTATGTTGAGACACCTTCATCAATCAACAGACACCGACGACATAAAACGTGAACTGAAGATATTAGGCCACCAAGTTATAAATATACATAATATCCTACAAAGAACAACCAATAAACCACTTCCTTTGTTCTCAATTGAACTGAAAAGTAGCTCCACCTAGACACTCAATCTCAACAGCTCAATTTAAGAACTACTTTAAAGAGCTTGGCCCAAGGTTCATCGTAGCAGGTGATTACAACGCGAAACATGTTCAAGGCTGACAAACACCAAAGGGAAAAACTTGCTAAGTGCAATTCAAACGATTGGGGGGATGCACTTGAATACAGGTGAACCGACATATTGGCCAATAGATCGGACTAAAATACCGGATTTAATAGACTTCTGTGCATTAAAAAACATGAATATAACACATTTCAAAATTGACTCCCGACTTGAACTTTCTTCCGATCATTCACCAATACAAGTTGAATATAGTTGCGCAATAAAAAAAGATCAACCCGCCTGCAAAATGTATAATTTCAGAACTGACTGAGAGGCGTACAGAGAATTTATTGACAATAGCCTTACAATAAATGTACCTCTTAAAGAACCTGACGATATTGAAAAGTCAGTGATATACTTGAATGACATTATAAACGAAGCAGCTGATAGAGCAACGCCTGATCTTAATCTAAAAGAGGACAACTATATTTTCCCCCGCTCAATAAAAATCCTAGTCGCGAACAAAAACAAACTGCGTAAGATCTGGCAAAGGACGAGAGATCCAACCACCTTCCACCAGCCGCCACTTTTAAAATCGGATGGGGCATGGGATAGAACCAACTATGATAAAGCTTCACTACTGGCAGACTATTATGAAAAGGCTTTTACTACCAATCAATCTAATAGTAACACCAATTTGTACAACAGGACTCCATCTCCACAATACTGTACAAAAATTATTTCAACCAATGAACTTAGGCACTGTATTGAAAAGCGCACTAGTCAGAGAAAAACTCCAGGTTATGACCAAATAACTGGAAAGTTCTCAAAGAGCTCCCTGCGAAGGCAATCGTATTTATTAGGAATTTGTTCAATACGATATTAAGACTAAAGCACTACCCATCTTTATGGAACGTTGCTGAAATAATAGCCATACCCAAACTGGGCAAAGATCCAACCAAGGCGTCCTCGTACAGACCAATCAGACTATTGCTCTTACTTTCTAAAGTTTTTGAACGTCTCCTACTTGACCGAATACAACCAATACTAGACATGAACAGAATCATACCTGACCACCAATTCGGGTTTAGACAAAGTCACTCCATAATTCAGCAAGTCCACAGAGTAACTCACAAAATCTTAAAGGACCTTGATGAAAAAAGTTCTGTGTTGGTGTTTTTCTGGACATAGAAAAGGCCTTCGACAAAGTCTGGCACGACGGCCAACTTAGTAAAATTAGGACCGTATTTCCAACTGATCTATTTGAAATCATTAAAAGCTACCTTGACTCTCGCTATTTCTACGTTAAATGTAAGGATGAATCTTTTACGCTAAGACAGAAAAGAGCAGGAGTCCTTCAAGGAAGCATGCTTGGTCCTATGTTGTATACTTTATACACATCAGACATCCCAACTCCAGGAGATAGCTCGGCAATGGTGGCTACCTTCGCTGACGATACAGTACTAATGTGCTCCCATAAAAATTTAGTTGTAGCAACAACTAAGCTGCAGAATATTCTTGACAAAGCTTGCAATTGGTTTGATAAATTGAAAATAAAAGTGAATGAACTAAAAACGACGCAAGTGATATACACAACACGGACAGCTTATCAGCCAAGACAATTAAAAATTAAAGGTACTGACATTCCATTAAGCAATGTGGCAAAGTACCTGGGCATGCATATTGATAGTAAACTGACGTGGAAACATCATATCTTGAAAAAGAGAGATCAACTCATATTAAATTTTAAGCAGCTATACCCGCCTCTTAGCAGTAGATCTAAGTTGACAACCAATGGGACATTAGTAATATACAATAGTGTAATTAAGCCTATATGGACGTACGGCATGCAATTATGGGGTACAGCCAAGAAAACTAACATTAACATTATTCAGCGTCAACAATCGAAAATACTTCGATCAATAGTTAATGCGGACTGGTTTATATCTAACTATGAAATTCACAAAGACCTCGGAGTAACTATGATTCAGGAAGAAATCGTTGATGCTAGCAGGAGGTACCACAAAACATTAGAGCGACATTCCAATTTAGAAATAACAGATCTTCCATCCCACGAATTGTCTAGACGTAGACGCTTAAAACGAAGCAGACCAGTCGATCTGGCCTAACTTAGGTTACGTGTGGCGCTGAGAGGCATCTTGCGGTTGTTGGCCTGCCGCAAGTAGCTCTCAAAAATGAGGTCTAAGACACCCAGTAATCCAGACCATTATTCAAGAGACCATTCGAAAATGTTCGATATTGTCCACTGCCTTTTCCCCTCTTATTGTTAAAAATGTACTTAGTGTTTTCTTTTATATTTAAGATAAAAGAAGTTTGTCAACAATAGTACATATCCAATCGGGCATTAAGAAAAAAAAAAAAAAAATTAAAAAAAAAATACAAACAAAAAAAAAAACTACTATAATTTTATGTAAGTAAAATATACACTTTTAAAATAAAGCTTAATTTAATTAATTAATTATTACAAATTATTATTATTATTTAAAAAACAAACAACAACAAAAAAAATAATATAATAATTATATGTATTGTAATTACAAAAAAAAAAAATTAAATTGCGCGTGTGCCACCGTACACGTGATAGAAGTGAAACTTCTTAAAAACAGACAGAGAGAGATCATCTCAAAACAAATAACCCCATTCATGAGGTATTATAAGTTTGGCAAGACTGTCCGTCTGTATATTGCTTTTGGTTTCTGTGGCGTGTGTAATTGTTGTTGTTGTGTTAAACAATTTGCTTACGTTTACGTATTTCTTTAATAAGCTACGGTTTTAGGAAACTATCGCTGTGACTGTTAGGTCAAGATTGTGAGTCATGCGTCAGGAATATAGCTATGCCAGCTGCCCAATGGACTCGCAACACTAGTGGCTGAGTGATCAATGAAGTCATGTAAAAAAAGTTTTGGAAAGTCCAGTGATCTGCCACATCGTGTTTTGTATGGTTACGTCGTCGGTGGTGCTTTCATTTTTTAATTTATCTGGATTGGATATGTTATTTCGTTCGTGGTTTTCGGTTGCAAAAAAAACTGCTTTCATGTGATCAGTGCTGATTCGTCATGTTTTTGATTTGGATGTTGCTTTTTTTGCCGTCACGGCTCACGGTATTGACAATGGATGAAACATGGATCGAAAAAACATCAGCTGATTAGACGACTGCCAATGATGGTTTTCCAAAGATACCAAAAACTCAAGAGCCAGCTGGCATGGGTATGGCATCTGTATTTTGGGAAACGCATGATATTGTGTTCATCGACTATCTTGAGAGAGGTAAAACTATCAATAGTGAATATTCATTCCATGACATTATTGGATCGCGTGAGTGTAAAAGTAAAAAAAAAAAAAATCCCTAATACAAAAGAGCTATTCCACCAAGACAATGATCCGTGTAAAAATTAAAATGATGGTTAAATTGAATGAATTACTCTTTAAATGGATTCCTTACCCAACATACTCCCCCGATCTGGTCCCCCATCGACTACTGGTTTTTACAGACAGTTAATTATATCGTACAACCACAGCAACGCAGAGATCTAACACATGCAAAAAAAAAAAAAAAAACAAAGCAAGCTTTCAATAATTGGTCATTCTCTTTTTTGACGTCATATTAAGGCAAGTGTATTAAAGGCGAAAAGCAAGGATTTCGTGTAGAACATATCGTAAAAATACACTGAAAATGCAGATATTTGTGTTGGGAAGTCAACACAAAGTTTCCAAAAATTGGAATAAAACAAGGAATTAAAAAAACAGCAATTTTTCTATATTTCATACAATTTCCAGCTAGTTTACTTATGGTACATATAATACGCATAAAATACTTTTCATAACCATTGCTCAAAATTATCAATACAGTCAGTAAAACAAATACAATCATTTCTTCGCGTGTGCTTCTGGAAAAATCGAAAGAGTTCGCAAAAAAATTGGGTGATGATTTTAAGCCACAATCATCCTGGCGTTGGCGTAAACAGCACAACATTAAGTTTGGACAAATTCACGGCGAAGCTGGTGAAAATGACAAAGAAGCTGCTGGGGACTATGAAACTGCGGTAATGCCTGGCTTAATAAAATTAAATTTCGATCCAAACGATATTTTTAATGCTGATGAAACGGCTTTATATTATAAAGCAATGCCAAAAACCACATTTTTTACCGGTAAACAGCATGCTGTGAGAGGAAGAAAGTCACTGAAAGTCAGAGTAACTCTGCTTTTAGTATGCAATGCTACCGGTTTGAAAACAATAATATTTATTATCAGGAGCTCATCTTTGTGTTTGGAACAGGCACTTACAAAAAAGTTTTTGTCATTGGACACGCAAAAAACCACGATGTTTTCAAAAATCAGCTATTCCATTGCCCTATTTTGCTAATAAAAAAAGCATGGATGACTGAGGCGGTATGGAATGAAATATTGCTAAGCATAGATGAAGACTTAGGAAAAAGTCATCGTAATATTATATTGTTTGTGGACAATGCATGCCACAAATCAAATATAAAACTAAACAACATTAAATTGTCCTTTTTGCCTCCAAATACTACTGCTCTTCTACAACCAATGGATCAAGGCATTATCGCTTCATTTAAGAGGGAGTATCGACAAATTGACATAAGGAAGCAGCTTATCGCTATAGAACGAGGCATAACTGTTAAGCAGTTCTTACAAGAAGTGTCTCTTCTAAGCGCACTGAATTTCATAAAGAAATCTTGGGATTTATAAAAGTTGAAACAATTTCAAATTGTTTTAAAAAAGTAAGTGAGAAAAAGAATAGGATAGATTATTCAATCAAAACAGGATTTATATTTTCAAGTTGGGGATTTGTCGAGAGGGCAGCACCTTCAGCTGTAGAATCTGAAACGGTGGCAGACTTACCAATTGATATCAGCAATGAGTATGTACATTGCGATAGCGACGTCCAATGCTATGGAGAATTAGATGACAATGAAATAATTGAACTCGTTAATCAAGACAACTGTGAGGATGACAGCAGTGGCTGAGATAGTAATGCAGAGGACTGCCAAATCGAGAGTGCAAAAGAAGTCCAAAAAGTTCCTTCGACAAAAGAAGTATTTTGTGCTCTCCGCACTTGGGAAGTATTTGCCACAGCACATGACTTACAAGAAGATTATAATTTTATTCAGGAATTAGAAACGAGACTGCATCAATTTACTTTTAAAAATAAGAAACAGTCAAAAATGTTAATGTTAAAATTTAATCATATATTTCCTAAACTTTACTTTCATAAAACTTTAATTAATTTGAATTTTCACTCATTATATACTAGTTTTAAAATCTCTTCACTTAGCTGCACAAAAAATTCTGCAGAAAATTGGTTGCTGCTAACCGAATTTGACTGTATATTCATTTTTATCCATAAAACTTGTGCAAAGAACGTATAGATAAAAATAATATTTATACTACAGAAGCAGACTGTGTTTCGAGTTCGAACACCGTCTTCATTCTGTGAAATGATTTAGAAAGAACTAGACTGCAAAAGGAAATAAGAACTTCGGCATAGCCGAATGCGTCCGAATTAATTCGAATTCGCTATGCAGACATTGCGCATTACGTGTTCTTTCATTTCGTTTGATTTGAGTGAAGCGCGCAGTCGTACAAGGAAGTAAGCGGAGAAAAAGACGCAGACGAGTCTGTATGTATATGCGTTGTTGTTGTTTTCTTTCTTCTTTTCTTTACTCACAGCACAAGAATAACAACCCTTTGTTCTTATGCAACACAAAAAAAAAAATGAATTTATTCGAATTAATTCGAAAACAACCTCTCATTCAATTCATTCAGTTCGTTCCTCTTTGTGTAAATGTTGTGCGACTGAGTCTGACGTGAGAGCACAAATTCGCTCGAATTCTGGTGGCGTCGCATTCTATTTCACTCAGTTGATACAGAGCATTGTTGATTTGAACGTCGTAAATGTACGCATTAACAACGACTGAGAGAGAGAGACAAGAGAATAAAAACTTTGTTGTTTTGCTTACTTATTATGCGCTCACTTCAACTCAAAGCCAAATCGCCTATGTAAATTTATGAGCGAAAGCAACAACAGTTTTATCTATTGTAAAGAAAAATATACTCGTATATTTTATACGCATTCAAAAAGTATATTATTTAGAGTTAGTACATAAAAAAGTTGTTTCTTTCTTTTTGCGTATGCATTTTACTACTGCGTTGTATATCAATTACATTATATTCTGATTACATACAGAAGTGAGAAATATGATTGTAATTTAAGCTCTAGTCTGTACATAAACGAAAACATTCGCAAACTACACAACCACAACGTTCCATTTGTATGCACGTATAAGCGAAACAATCATTTGTTTGTCCTATCTTAGCATTTTCTCAGTTTCTATTTCACTTACTTTGTTGTTTTTGTCTTCTGTGGCGTGAGTAATTCTTGTTATGTTGACGTTTGCCGTCTGTCCCCTATTGACAAAAATTAGAGCAACTGTGAGCACAGTACAGCTTCTGTGTGTTTCTTGTACTCTTTTTCTTTGTTGTTGTTGTTAACATTTTTTTAAATTGTTTTTATACAACACACCAGTGTTTGCAAATTGTTGTTGTGAAACGTTATGAATCATTTCGTTACAAACTATTTTACTCTCAACTCTCAACTTTTATTGCCTACCGCCGACTAAGAAGTTTCACTTAAAAAATGTGTTTCTTAATTAGACCAGAGTTTTATTGATCAATGGTTCTGTAAGATTCAGTAAGCCAAAGCTAATGTCCCGTCTTGTTTTTATTTTTAGAGCGAAGCTCTTTTACGGGCATTGTGGAGTAGTAAAATTTCAATAATCATCATCGCTTTCTTTTAATGCGCTTGTTTTGAGATCACAGAATTAAAGCAAACATGAGGTGCTTTTACTATTCTGATTAGTATTCGGCTGGGGATTTTTTTTTTTTTTTGAATTTGCTTTATGCATACAGAAAATCAAAGGTTCAACGCCAATTCAGAATCAGATCTTTTTTATTATTATTATTTTTTTTTTTTTTTTTTTTTTTGCAATACTTTTGCTGGAGGAGTAGCAATTTATACAAATTCAATTGAGGATAAAACCATGAGAAATAATACCAAATCAATGTTACGAATGTTAAATATTAGGGACATTTTTTCCTCAATATTTAGGACGGAAAACGGTACTAGAATTGAACTAGTTCCTATTTAAGATATCGTAAACCAATTGTTTTTATGATAGAATTTGAATGATTTTTGGTTTTATTTTATTAAGTCTTAAAATTTTTTTTTGTAAAAACTTCGATTTTAATAAAGTTTCAATACTACGATGATACAAAAATTACTACTGTCCTGAAACTTGTTTATTCCTAATTATATTTAATTAATTTCATCTTTTACCCAACGAAAGAGCTTCGCTCGACATTAATGCCACAATTACAATATTGATTTGGCAAGTGCTATCAATGAACCAGTGAAGCGCAATATCTGTAAACTAATAATAAATCAATAACTCAATTTATAAAAGTACTTTCCTGACAGACCGATGTTAGGGTCTCGAGTGTGGGTGTAAAGAACGGAATTTTGATTGTGAGCAAGCGCTGGGCACGAATTAACAGTAGCAATACCATTTTTTGGACGCGTACACTATGTACATGCCAGTTGGAGCAAAACGTACCATCGGCAAGTTCATTGCACTGAAAATCATTGAGTGAGCTAAGATTAGAAAAACAAATAAAATTTTTTTTTTCACCGTTTTCATGATATAAGTGCCTCCAAGACAATAAAGATATATTTCAGTTGTCACGGCGGCTGTATAAATGATGTAGACAAGAATTCCATATCCAGAAAACTACAATATTTAGAATATTATTTTTAAAATATGTACTTTAATTGAAACACAAACCAACAGCACTTCAATCATGCTAGTGCCTATAATTAAACTGGAAGTACAGAAGTGCCCAAAAGTAATCTCCACCACAACACATGAAAAACGCTGCGTTAATTTGGCGATTTCGTTATGGCGATCAATAAGTACAGCTAGGTCTCTACACATTTTTTTCTCCATTCGCCGATCATTATTTTGTTCTTCTAGTAGATTTCGAACATCGTGTTGAAGAGATTTAAGCATAACTGAAATATAAAAACAGAAAGCCAAAAAAAGACCAACTCCGCCTGTAAAGCAAAAAACTACAACATAGCCATGCCAGTGTACCAACATGTATATTATTGGATAGAACGGCATCGACAGCAATTGCTGAGGCAACCTACAAGAAATAAATATAAAGCAAAAGAAAAATTTATGGGTAGAAAATAATTTCACAAACATCATTTTGAATGGAGTATCGAAAACAAGATCCTTCCCCTGCAAATGCCGCAATAAATTGTCCAACAATTGCCTAATAGAGTAGGACGTTGACGTCCAGAACCCAAAAAAAAACACCAAAGCTGTCAATCGTGTTGCCAAAGTATATAAGCGCTTTTTATACCCAAGCATCAATTCGGATTGCTGTTGATTCGTATGGTACCGAAAACTTTCAATAAGCGCTTTTAACTCAATGCGATACCACCAAATGCAAAGCATCTTTATCAACGACATTATACTGGTGGCGACCGGACAAAGCGCATCCAAAGCTGTTTCAATGTTTATTGATATATGATAGATGCCATAGTAGGCTCCGGCGTAACATCCGTAAGCCAATAAGGCAAAGTTAAAGAATGCCCACAGGCGTACCCAGGCAGTCTGTTTAGTCTCTGGATAAAAGCCAATCAATGTTAACACAAATCTAGGAACCAAAAAAAAGTGTTTCTCCATTGGATAATTAGATGTCAAAAATTTGGGTAACATGACTCTAAACGTATTGAAGTCACTCGACACATTGAAGGTTTAGTCATTTTGAACTTATATAAAAGTCAGATACTACAGCCAATTATCTATTCATTGAAGGTTAGTTCTTCAATTACCTAAAATGACAATGTATTTGTTTTTATACTCTTCACGGAGGTGAATAGTATTATAAGTTTGTCATGAAGTTTGTAACAGGCAGAAGGAAACAAAAAAACATATATATACAATAATACATAAAGTATATATATTCTTGATCAGCTCGACTAGACGAATTGATTAAGCCATGTCCGTCTATCCGTCTGTATGTATGCAAACTAGTCCCTCAGTTTTTGAGCTAGAACGCATAAACTTTGAACGAACCTTTCTTTTTACCATACGCAGTACATTTGTCGAAACCACTCGAATCGGACCACTAGGGGGGTACCTCCCATACAAACAAACCATTTGAATACTACAATAAAACATTCACTGCGTCCCATGAAGAGTATTTGATCTTCGGCATAGTCGAAGATAACGTTCTTACTAGTTTTAATTTATTTTTGTTTTAATTAAAGCTTACAACCAATAATTTTTTAAGTAATTGGAAACCACAAACGAATAAACTTAAAATTAATTATTTTTGGAATAAAAAACCTTACATTTTTATTGATTAATTTATCAAATATGAATGGGCTTTGCTAGTTTAATGCATAAGCAATGGTAAATTAATATTGTAAATAATTCTTAATAAAGCTCGAAGCTATAATTATGTATTAATAAACTTACGGCATATCCTATAAAAATACTATATGCGTAAAAAGAAAAAAAATTTTCTTATATGGTACGTCCCACAATTATAAGGCGCTATGATATTTCTGAATAATACATTTGGCAGCGAAGTAGTATTTTAAGAGAATAAGTAACAAACTAAACAAATTTTATTAGATACTACCTCACCTGGAAAGGTGTCGCACGTCCAATTGAATGTTACTTTGAGTTTATGTGAAACAAAACAATTGAATAAAATAAATCATTTGTTCATGTGTTTAATGCGTTCATCGCATCTGGTATTTCATTCTTGCTTATTATTATTATTATTTATTTTAAATAAATGGACAGACATATAAATAGTTCCAGTGACTGACTTCGGTGTTATCTCTGGTGTTCTTCAAGGAAGCCATCTTGGACCACGATCTACTTTTTTCCTTGAAATATTTTCGTGTTCTGATGATGCCTATCGTTTAACGATATCTTTCTTTCTTTTTGTTGCTCACGTTTTCAAAATTAAATTGAATGAACTGATCAACTTGATAGTTAAAAACCAGATATTCGGTAAAATTGATGCTATTATTTACACAATTGAATTTCAAAAACGTGGTCTCCCTGATGAACATATTTTGTTGACTTAGAAAAATGATGATAGAGTTGATAGAATTGAAATTATTGATAAAATTATTTCTTCTGAAATTCCAGACCCTCATACTCATCCAAAACTACATAACTTAGTAAAAAAGTCATATGATTCCTGGTCCCTGTGATGTTTTTAATCCTAATTAAGTGTGCAAGCGAGAAGGAAAATGTTCTAAAAATTTTTCTAAAGATATCTCAGAACGTACTCATGATAGTGTGACTGGTTATCCAGTATATAGACGTTGTGGTTATAGTGTTGATAATAGATTTGTGGTCCCATACAATCCATATCTTTTAGCTAAGTTCAATTGTCATTTGAATGTTGAATTTTGCACGATTGTTAAGAGTGTCACATGCATTTACAAGTAAGTATGTTTATAAAGGGTATAATTGTGCATCTTTAGAATTTAGTGATGAGAATGTTGGGCCGAATGAAATCGTGATGGATTAGATCCGAAATTTGTTGGTTCCACTGATGCTGCTTGGAAGATATTTGAATTCCGAATGCATTATCAGTCTCATACAATTCTTCTGCTTGATTGTCACCTGCCAGGAAGGCAAAATACTTACTTTAGAGAAGGAAATGTGGAACAGGCCGTAGCTAATCCTCCAAGAACCAAATTATTAGCATTCCATGTATTGAATACAAACGTTGCTTCTGCAAATGAATTTCTGTATATTGAAATTCCAGAACATTTCGTGTGGGATGGTAAAAGAAAAGAGTGGACTGTTAGACAACGTGGGACAGAAAGTTATTTCTTGAATGTATGTTGTAACTCTTAAAGATGTCGAGCTATTTCATTTACGGTTACTTCTATTACGCGTTCGTGGTGCCAAGTCTTTTGAGGATTTATGATTCTATAATGGGCTTGTGTATCCTACTTTTGTGGAATCATGCCACGCGCAGGGGATTGCATCGAATGACAACGAATGGCGTGAATGTTTAAATGAAGTAAAACAAACTAATTCTCCAAAAAAATTGCGAGAGTTATTTCGGTTTATTAGTGGTTTGAATATTCCTAAATTCTGCGTCACTGATTATAATCGACGAAATTTTAATGTGTCCCCTTTATGAAAGACATTAATTGATTGCTGAGAGTCTTGAGTTCGGAAGAGAATAGAGAAAAATTATTTAGGGGGAAAACAATTTTGTTATGCGGTGATTGTAAATAAATCGTGCCAGTTGTTCCTCAGGGTTCACATGTTACCCTCATAGAAAATTGTATTACATCGTGGTCTGAATTTCGACACTTTCATCATGACACCTTAACTCGAAATATGAGGGCCCTGCGCATAAAACGAATGCACCGAAACTCAATAGATTGCAAGGTGTTAACAGGTGTAGCCCGTAATATTCGAATTTTAACTCCCCGTATTCATGTGACTTATTCGGGAACCCTTTTACCATTTAAATTTCAAAGAACTCAATTTCCAGTCATCCCGGCTTTTGCAAAAACTATAAATAAATGCCAAGGTCAAACGTTTCAATAAGTTGGAATTTTGTTTAGGCTCTGAAAATTGTGTATTGCTGCCAGTAGAGTTCGATCATTCAATGGATTGCCATTTTATATTTCTGAGACATCAGATCAGAGAGATTATTAGAACTTAACACATACACACCTTAACTTTTGTCTGCTAGGACTGTTCCATTTTCCTCTTTTTCCCCCTTTTGCAAAGCAACAATCAATTAAATATTTCTTGTTTTAAAAAGTAAGATATTATAAATAAATACGGATGAAATATGAGTCCAAAAAGACTCGAAAATGATTATATTTGCGACTTAAATATGACTCGAAAAAGACTAAAAAATGATTGGAAATATGACTCAAAAATGACTCGAAGACTCCCAAAACATTGATTAGAAATATGACTCGAAAATGTGTCAAAACTGATCAGAAAAGCGGGTTATAAAAGACTCCTCAAGAAGAGTCGCGGCTAGGGTAACATTTCCTCCCGACAAAAGTATCATTTATGATATTTATGTTTACGTGCAACAGACAGAATAGTGTGTCATGAAGTTTGTAACACACAGAAGGAAACATCGCAGACCACATAAAGTATGTATATATATTCTTGAACAGCAAGATGAGACGGGTTGATTTAGCCACTTCATTTCTTACTTTAGTTGGCATAATCAAATCGTGTCTATGATACAACACGATTTAAATAAAATTTAAAATTTCCTACACTGCTCGTCGTCGCCTCTTCTACGCTTTACATTATTTATTATTTTAAGAAATGTGGTTTAGTATTATTTATTTAGTATATTTTTTGTTACAATATTATATGTGGTGTTATATATGTAGATTTACGTATAAGTTTATAGGTAAATTAAAGTATAGGTTTAACGACACTCGCTGCAAGTTCTCTTGGTTTTAGCGTATAACGACGACTCACCACCTCGAACGTTTAACGACGACTCACTGCCTTGAGCGTTTAACGACGACTCTCCGCACGTTTACATCGTTTGAGCGTATAACGACGACTCACTCGACATTCAAACTCTACTTCTCTTGTCGATCTCTCGTTACCTCCTGTTCTACTCGCTGCTTTTGAGGATCCTCGAGTCGTGTTGCCAACTACCCACCTACTATAGGGTTGCCACTTATTCCCACACTCTCCTAATCCTACAATCGGCCGTCCTGACCTATTATTCGTCCCCGAATGATCCCATTTTTTTCATAGGTTTCTTATTGAATGTCCTTCTATTTTTTTCGTGAATCTTTTCTATGTTCAGTTGATCTTCTTTTCTGATCTCGTCTCTTCCTCTGTTTAAATCATCCATTTCTAAATATTTATTAGGACTATGCATTAATTTTAAAGGTTTTTTCACCAAAAATGGGGCTTTATTTCGATTTCAAAATGGATTGATACATCAATCAAAGTACTGTCCGTCGCTAGCCACAACCTTTTCCCATCTTTCTTTCAATTTCCGGATTCCGTTTCTCCAAAATTCCGGCTTCTGGGCGGCTATGAATGAATCGATCCATTTTTTGGTCTCTTCATATGAAGAGAAGCGGTGTCCAGCCAGCTTACGCTGCATCTCCCGGAACAAGTGGTAATCCGAAGGAGCAATGTCTGGGCTGTACGGCGGGTGGGGTAGCACTTCCCAGTTGAGCGTTCCAAGGTATGTTTTGACGACCTGTGCAACATGCGGCCGAGCGTTGTCATGCTGCAAAATAACCTTGTCGTGTCTTTCGACCGTTTCCGGCCGTTTTTCAAGCAATGCTCGGCTAAAACGCATCAATTGACGTCGGTAGACTTCCCCAGAGATGGTTTCGTTGGGTTGGCGCAGCTCATAGTACATCACACCCTTCTGATCCCACCAAATACAGAGCATGAGCTTCGAACCATGAATATTCGGCTTGGACGTCGATGGCGCCGGTTGGCCGGGCTTGACATATGTTTTTTTACGCTTTGGGTTATCGTAATGGATCCACTTTTCGGCGCCAGTCACAATACGATGCAAAAAACCCTTCCGGCCAAGTCGTTCAAGCAGCAATTCGCACGTGAAAAATCGGCGTTCGACGTCTCTCGGCTTCAACTCGTATGGCACCCAATTACCTTGCTTTTGGATCATTCCCATCGCTTTGAGACGTCTGGAAATGGTTGCCTGGTCAACGTCCAACGTTTTGGCGAGCTCTTCTTGCGTTTGGCACGGGTCTTGGTCCAGCAATGCCTCCAATTCTGCGTCTTCGAACCTTTTGGGCTGGCCAGGTCGCTCCTTGTCCTCGGTCTCAAAAACACTATTTTGAAGCGTCGAAACCAGTACTCACAGGTTGAAATCGATGGAGTATGGTTCGGGTAGGCATCCAACAGCAATTGACGGGCTTGGGTGGTATTTTTCTTCAAATTGAAGCAAAAAAGCAAGGCTTCCCGCAAATTGCGTTTTGACGGCACGAAAGTTGACATACTCGGAGCACAAAAAAACTATGTTGTGTACACTTCAGCGAAATGACAGATACTGGTAAACAAAGCCTAATGATGAGGCTTTGACATGAATATAGTTACAGTATTGCCAGATGCGATACTGTTGTAAATAACGCCATCTGTGTGCAACCTTTAAAATTAACGCATAGTCCCAATATTCAAAATCTGCTTCACCCACTTTTCTGACTCTTGTGCTTTCACTATCTGATAGTTTACCGAGTCTTCGATTAAGTGAACAGTACCTTCATCTTAAAGCATCTACATGTCTGCCCATGATGCATTCGTCCATATAGGAGGTTCTTCGCGGAGCCTCGTATACGGGTGCACCATTCCCGACGCATATCTTCATTTCAAATGGCGATTCTATTACTTCCTATGGTTTATACTCAGAAACATCTTTTTTAATCTTTTCTTTCTCACTAGCTGACAAATGTTCCAACTCTGACTTGTCTGTAACAATTTTCTGATCCTCGCATTGACTCATGCACAACGCCTTACATTCTGGAAATACATCCCCGACTTTACTTCCTTTGGCTAAAATTTTAGCACCTTCTTCCTTTAGCATGATGTCCACTACCTTTAAAATATCATTACCCAAAATTGCTGCATAGTCAAATTCCCCTTGTTTAACGACAAGAAATTTAACCCTGAATTTGTAAAAGTCAACTTCAACGTCTGTTTCGAAACTTCCTACTGTTCTCAACCGACCTTTTCCAATGCCTGCCAGATTTCGCACATCATTTCTGTCCCAAAACGACTTTCTTCATTTTAGCAAACGTCACAACCCATGTCTATTAACGCTGGGAAACTATTGTAAGTCTTTCTATTTTTACTGCTTTGAACATATTATATCTTTTTCTTAGTTTCAGTTCGTTGCCCACGTTTAAATTAACTTTCATCTCCTCCATAATTACCTTCTCATTTTTACATTGTCCAGCAATATGGCCTGTTTGGTGACATTTATAGCATTCAATCGGTACTGTACATTCCTTGTCAAGGTGAGATTCATTTCCGCACTTAAAACATTTTTTTCGTTCTGTTTGAATACTTCCTTTTGTATCGTCCGGCTTATTGTATCCCTGCTTATTGTCCCTGCTTCCTTCTCCCTTTATCTTTTCGTATATTCCAATCAGTGATTTTAATTCCTTAACTATTTTTGCCATATAAAGAATTGTCTTATTCGTTTTCGAATCTGGGATGCCTTCTATAAAGTACACTACACTTTGGTCATCTAGCTTTATGGGCTTACCTATTTCAATGATTCGGTAGAGATATTCCATGAACGATTCATTTTTCTGCTTCTTTCTATTCCTTAACAGCTTATGTATCTCTGACGCACACAATGGTCCCCCAAATTCTTCTATTAATTCCTCTTTTAACTTATCCCAGCTGCGAATCCCTGACAACGCTCTTACATATAACTTTGCTGCACTTTTTAGGAGTTGTTTCGCGTACACAAACTTTTTGTAGGTTGTTCCAATTAACAGTGTCTGCTATGTCCTCGAATTCCTGAATCCATTGATTGATGTCAATTGAAGGATTTCCAGAAAACGAAGACAAACTCCCTTCTATATCACGCAACGTAAAACTTGAACAATATTTTGACCTATCCTCTTGAACATCAGTATACTCAGACTCATTGTTACTATCTTCCTGCTCTATTAACCCAAAATATATTAAAAGTCTCTATTGAAGTTCTTTTTTCCTACCTGCCGTCACCAAATTTAACTCCTGAAGTTTTTGTTTCAACCCGTCAATTGTGAATGTTACTATGCTGTTTGCGTCCATCTTTTCTACAAATCTTAAATTCTGACTTATCAATTGACAATATAATAATTTCTTAAATTCTAGCTTAATACAATAATGTAATAAATTCTTAAATTCTAGCTTAATACAATAATGTAATAGTTTCTTGAATTCTAACTTAATGAAAATATTTTACACTAACTGGAAATTCAATAACAATAAGAGCTCCTCAAATATTAATTCAACAACAAAATTTTCATAAGAGCTTCTCAAATTTGAATTCAACCACAGTATAAGGTGCGTTGCAAAATTATAGAACCACCTAAAAATTTTTGATTTCTTAAAAACGAAAGACTGTAGGGTATCACAATGTTCTACGAAAATGTGTGGAAGGCAAAATAACATACTTATAACGGTATTTGGTAATTGTTAGTGTAAAGTTTTAAGCAAATCAAGAAAAGAGTTTTTTTTACTGTTGCATTTCTATAGAACCACTTGCATTTTATTCGTTTGTAAGCTATTTTAATAAGTGTTTATCAGTTGTTTGATCAAGTAAAGTTAAAAAAATTGTAAAATTTAATTATGCCGCGTGGAAAAAGATTGACAGATGTTGAGAAAGGAAGAATATTGGCTTTTAGAGAGCCCAATAAGGGATTTAGGGAAATTGCCAGGAAAACTGATCGAAGTCATCACCTAATTATGGAATTTTTGAAAGATTCGGTGGGCTACGGGTTAATAAATTTTGGGGGAAGAAAAAGAAAATTAGACCATCGCGAAGAACGTAAAATTTTGAGGGCTGCGAGTAACTCAACCAAAAGTTTGGCGGACTTACAAAAGATTGTTGACGTTCCAGTCCATCGTTCGACTATTTCCAGGCTTTTAAAGCGAAGCGAACACATTACGTACGCTATAATGAAGGCTACTCCGAGACTATTACAATGCCATAAGCAGGCTAGGTTGGGATTCGCAAAAGAAAATATAGCCCAAAACTGGGAATCCGTAAGCGAAAAATGCACCAGCGCTGTGTGATGGTTTTTAATAACTTTTCTTCCACACATCTTTTAATTCGTTTAAAGTGAACTGACATCCACCATTGTTCCTCAATAAATGAATATATTTTTTCCATTGACCGCTGTAGGCTTACTGAAATCCTTAAAACAATCACAATGATAACGAGCCTCCGCAGCGACGAGATCGTATTCGTAAATAATTCGTCGTGTAACTGCCTCAGCGGCGTCATTTACGTTTGCTGCTATCTCAAGAATGGAGTTGTTAAAAGAAAGTATCGATAGATGATGGACCCTACGGCGAATATTTACCCTCTTTGGATTCCGAACCCAAAGGCTACCATAAGGAACCTTATTACAGAGACTTCATTGCCCGTCCGTCCGTCCGCCCTCGGGTCATATCTCATAAACCGGAATAGCTAGAGAGTTAAAATTTGCACGGAATATGTAGCTCTATCCGGGCATAAGTAACAAATACTAAAACTAAAATATTTTCAAAAACTTAGAGGGAACCCAATACAAGAAACATTTTGGTTTGTATGGCAGTTATACGATCCATTAATCCCACGATCTGGTTGGTTGGTGGCTATACATCAGAAACTTATACTGTCAAAATTTCAGTTTGATCGGATCACTAGGGAGGGTACTTCCCATACAAACCCCCTTTAAAATTCAGGTTCTTTTTAAAAAAAACTTTTTTCTTTTTTGTTCTATAAAAGTGAAATTTAGAAACTATAAGTTTTTAATATAGGCGCTGCACATCTATTAGAATCAACCAAATCGGACAACTAAGAGGGTAACTTCCATACAAACCCCAATCTGGTACGGCACCCTTCATGTACGAGTCTGACTCGCATTTGGCCCATTTTTTTTTTTTTTCTTTTTTTCCTAATTCGCTTCTTCACTGCAAAAAATACAAAGATTTTTAAATAAAAAGCATGATTCACTGGAGCGCATTCTGCTTTGAGACGGACTTATAGATGCCGATGTGCTGGCTTCATTTTGTTTTTTAAATGCCAATATGCTAGACTTCCGTGTATATTTTTTACGGCACTGCACATGAATTACCACTGAACTAACGTTTTTAAAATATACATCTTTTCCATCATTTCTTTCAATACTTGATTGTCTTAACGTGTCAAGTCTTCATTCCACAACAACAGTTTTCCTTCAAGCAAATTGTACCACAAATGAAAAATACCATTTTTAGATTTTTTTTTTTTAATTTGCACAATAAAAGTATTATAGTATAAAAATATTTAGGTAGCGCGTCAGCTTACAAGAAAACCACTTAATAATGACAAAAAGATGTTGAGCAGACGCATGAATCGCATGGCAAACTGTGAAAAGGGGACTCCATAAGTTTAATATTTACGTAGTAAGTCAGCGTGGAGAAATACTTGCAATTGTGAATCGAATTTATTTGAGAACAGTTAGTCTCACAAAAAAACTAATTAGGGTCTTCACTCTTACGTTTGTTTGGCGTTTATTTAGTGTATATATCGTATAGTACAATATATAATATATAAACTAACTCCATACAAAAAAAAATTTACGCAATGCTTTATATGTAATCGACGATTGGGTAGAGTAAACCTCGTATACCAACTTAGTGAATTTTTCGAATTTGCTTGTATCTTTTAAATAATGATAAATAACGTGAATGGAGATATTTATTTTCTTATATTACATCTTACCATCGTTATCAGCAAACAATGCCAAGTATTATATAAAAAGTTATTTATAGCATATTCTGTACTTGTTTCATTTAATTTCTTTTTTTCGTTTGTTCTTGGCATTTTAAATTGTTTGTTTACATTTCCAAATACGAAAACAGCTAATTCACACTGATACACAGAAAAATGAAAACAGTGCGCTCACACAATTGTGTGTTAAAAAAAACATTGTGTATATTGTAACGAAAGAGTGAAGACCCTAATTATAATGTTTGTAGACAATTTTACAACCTATAAATTTGATGTTCACTGTTTTGTCAATAAAAGTAACCGTTGCAGAGATATTTAAATGAAACCATTTTTCGTGACCTTTGACCCCCGTAACTTTTTTAGCGGCACATGTATCGATGGGGACTTTTGGGGTTTTGTACACAATCACAAGGAGCAGCTTCGAGCAAAAATCCAGCTTTCCGGTAATTTTTCCGCAGTAAAAGTCTATATTCCCTGGACTAAAAATACACACGAGATAACACACAAATTGTATGTAGATATATGTATAAGTCGAAGCATGGGTAGCTTCACGCTCCCCGTCTGCAGTCTCGTTAATTTTTTCTATATTTTCCATTGCCTTAGTGCAGCGAGTCGCAAAGTGAATCCGTTGAACTTTGCAGTCCAAGTTAGAATGCCTCTTACTCATACACAAGCTTCAGTCTTGCCTTGCATTCCTTTTGCTTATCTTTCTATTCAGCTTAAGCTCTCACAACAACCATATTGCGCCACACTCAGCCGAGGCGACTCTCTCGCTCTCTGGCTTCGCTTGCTTTGCTTATTATTCTTAATGCAGAAATGCTTAGATCTACTTAGTCTACTATTTAATTACCTACAACTCTCCGACACGACCTTCCTGACGATCACACGTCCTCGTGTGCAAATTCTTAGATTGGTTTCATTATTTTAACAATAGTACTACGCATCGATTTACCAATCATATTACCACACAATTTAATTTTGAGTTTTCAGCAAACCCTACAGCAACTGAGAGTGTTTTAAAAAAAATTTTTTTTTTATAGTAGCTTGTACTCTTCTGCACAAATCCACCCATTTGGCTACCGTTATCATTATAACACAGTTATGCTATGCACCTACAGTGCCACGATCCCTCATCAGACCAAACGTTCAACAACACACAATGCCAACCATAATAGGAATGACCATTGATTCTAGAACCTAGCCCCTGTGTATGACATTCTGTATTTCTTTTTTTATTTTTAGATCTAGAGCCTCGACCCATATCTTTTTCACCATGGTCACCACTCTCTTCACTTTACTCCGCTGAAACTAGCACATCTGGTAATAATCGCAAATCTTTATTCGCATACTTGTATGTTCATTTGCTCGACAATGATTTCAACAAATAATGGTCACCCTTTAACAAATCAACCACAAATGGTCCTTTAAACTTAGGATCCAATTTGATTTGATGCCGTTCTTCACTTCTCAGCAGGGCCTGATCACCAATCTTGTTTTACAATTTTTGCCTTGTTTTTATCAACTCTATCTTTGTCGTATTTAGCATTATTGTCAATATTCTCCTGGCTTCTTTATAGTCAACTTTACCTTCCTTAATCATTGGTAGAATGCCTAATGGTCTAGTCTCTTTACCAATCAACAGCTCCAACGGACTAAATTTTGTCACCCTATTCGTTGTGCAATTCATGGCCAACTGAACTTCACCTAGCGCATCCTGCCAGGAGCGTTCGCTTGTCTCTACAGCTGTCAGCATACTTTTCATCGTTCTCACAACACGTTCAACTTGCCCATTGGCACGACTTGCACCTGTTGCTATTAAATGCAAATCTATTTTGTTTGCTGAACAAAATTCTCGGAATCCACCTGATTTCACATCCTTGATAAAATTTCCTGTGTCTAAACTCAAAACATGATACAGGTACACAAATTTAGTAAATGCATCTATCTGCACTATGACGGACTCTTTCTGATCATTTTTGCCACTCAACTTGCCACTAATGTCGATATGTACTGTATTCCATGGTATGTCAATCTTGGGAATGGGATGTATTTCCATTTGTATCTTTCCTGACGGGGGTTTGGATGATTTGCATGTAATACAATTCTCTACAAATTTTCGCAAATACTTGGACATATTTTCACCAGTACTTCATTTTCAGTTTATTTTCTTTACAATTTATTTTCCTTACACATTAAAACTTAAGTTTCATCATTAACGTGTTTCTTTTCAACTCCAATGTAATTCTTAATTCTATTAGCCAGGTCAATTTTCTCAACTACATACCGTTTATGACATTTTTCAATAGTGCAGTTTTATCAAAACAGTATCTCAAACTTCCATTGTCAGTTTCTTTCACTTTCTATTGTCACCATAAAACTTATACATCACTTTCTCTTATATAATAATGCTTATACTATCAAATGCACCACACGCCATGACCAAAACCTTTGTTGTTCTTATCTTTTTTTTTTTATGTCTATACAACAGTACCACCACTTTCAATGGTTTCCTCGTTCTCAACAAAATCTAACGTTTTTCATTACCATCTCTTTCAACCGTTTCATCTGTTATAATTCATGGAAAAAGCATTTACTGTCACTACAATATTCCAGCTTCTCATTATTTACACAGCAAAGTTTCTTCAAATGTGATTTTACGTCGACGACGACGAGTGTTTTTGAGCTCTGAGCTTGTATGAGTGAAATCTAATTTGAGTGAAAAACTGTAACATTGAGTGCATTTTACGATCACAACATTGATTTCGATTGAGATAAAAACAGTTTGGATTGAGTGATTTGCTTATATTTGCCTAATACATATATACATCGTACATATGGATAATATAGAGCTTAAATAAAAATAAAAATTAAAATTAAAATAAAATCGCTGTATGGCTTCAAATAACATGGATTATTTGAATCCAGAGGATGTTGTGGACCCATTTAGAAGTAGTACGAAAACACCGCGGTTTCCATGTAATGATTTGGAGACGAAAACGATGAGCACTCAGACTGGGCATGATGCTAATCCATTGACGAAGGTTTGTGCAAATGGAGAGTCATTTGAGGCGAAGATGATAAAGCTGGGTGACACGATTGATAGCCTCATCAATTTCTACCGTGACAAAAACAACGTTCACCACGAAATTAAGAGGCTGGGCCGTTTGATCAAGACGGTATTTCTTGAGGCTATGGATAATGACCATATGAAAAGAAATGGAGCATATGCTTATAAGGCTACCAATCATGCGGAATCTCAAACGGATGTTGAAGTAGGCGTCTGCTTGAAGCCCGCACGGACGCAGAAGGAAAAACCTGGGCGGAAAAATAATCCTGGACGGCAAAGTAATCCGGGACGGCCACTACAAGGTGATGATTCTGGCGCAGCGATACTCAAGGCAACTTTTGAGGCTGGCGATCAAAGTGGATGACATGAGTCTGCTGACAAAATCGGATGGACTGCTGTCAAAAACAAGAAAAGCAATGCCTCAAAAATAAGAGCTAAGCCAGAAGCGATTATCATTGCGGCAAAGGGTGATATGACTTACGCTGACATTGTCCGAAAGGTGGGAAGTAACCCTGAGTTAAAGGCTTTGGGCAACGACACCACAAAGATAAGAAGGACAGCGAAAGTAGAGCTTTACTTGCAGTTGAAGAGGACTGTTGGAGATAGTAAACTTAAATCTTTCCATTCCACCTTAAGTGATGTTATTGGAGAGGTGGCAGAGGTTAAAGCAAAATCTCATGAGATAACGTTCATATGCAAGGACTTGGATGAGATTACTGTGGCAAACGAAATATGCGAGGCGATAAGGGAGGCATGCAATATTTCATCCATCAATGAATCTGCAATCCGGAGCATCCGAAATGCGTACGGTGGAACTCGGACGGCTTTTATATCCTTGCCAGCAGCTGATGCCAAAAAGGTCTTGGAACTAGGTAAGATTAAAATCGGGTGGGTCTTATGCAGACTCAGCTAGGCAGACAAGGATCCGGTGACTAGATGCTTCAGATGTCTCGAATACGGTCACATTGGGCGCAACTGCAAAAATGACGTGGATCGAACGCGATTGTGCTACAGATGTGGTGAGGAAGGTCACCTAGCGAGGAATTGTAAAAGACCCACGAAGTGCATGTTTTGCTCAGATAGACACGATGCACGCAGCACGGAATGTCGTGTTTATAAGGCAGCTGTGAAGAAGCGCATTTACTGAAACAATTAAACCTCAATCATTGTGCGGTTGCGCAGGATCTTCTTGTGCAGCATGTTAAGGAAGCTAAGGTCTATATTGCTATACTTAGTGAGCAATACAAAAACTTTGTTGGACAACAATGGCTACCTGATTTGACTAGCACTTCAGCAGTTTGGATTTGCGGTCAAGATATGCCGTTGGGAATGCATGTGAAAGCAGACCAGTTCTACGTGCGAGCAAACTTTGCTGGAACTCATATATACAGCTGCTATACTCCTCCCCGGCTGGACATACACGAGTTTGAAGGAGTCATTGATAGCTTGGTGCAGGACGCAGACTGACGGAACACCTTAGCGTAACGGTTGGCGACCTCGAAATTGTGTCAAAGCCCTCTTTGAGGTATTTGGGTGTGGAATTGGACTCAAAAATGACGTTCAAGCAACATTTGACTCTAACAGCCGCTAAAGCATTAAAAGTATCAGGTGCTGTTCTAAGCCTGATGCCGACTTATGGAGGACCACGGGAGCGCAAGCGACGACTGTTAGCAAGTGTTGTAACGTCGGTTCTAGTCTATGCTGCGCCGATTTGGATTGAGGCGTGTAAAATACACTCATACATGAGAGAAGTGAACGCAGTCTACAGATCATGTGCCATACGCGTCTGTGCTGCTTTTCGAACAGTATCCAACGATGCAATCCTGGTCATGGCGAGTATGATGCCTGTTGACATAGTTGTTGCAGAAATAAGTCGGCTGTTTGACGCTAAGAGGAGCACTGGTGAAGTGAGAAGGCTAGATGAAAGGGCACTCAGTATGGTGGAGTGGCAGAGGAGATGGCAAAGCTCTGAGAAAGGTGGACCCATCGGCTCATTAACAACGTCGAAGAATGGGTGAGCAGAAAATTTGGAGAGGTCAACCATCACCTAGCCCAGTTCCTGAGCGGTCACGGGTGCTTTAAGGAATATCTGTATAAGCGGGGATATAATGATGATCCCTTCTGTCCGACTTGCACAGGCGAAAACGAAAATGCAGAACACGTCTTCCTGCATTGCCCAAGATTTGATGTTGCCAGATCAATGATCTCATCTGCGCTTGGTGAAGTGCCGACTGTGTCGAACTGCATCCGGCATATGTGTGAATCACAGTTGAATTGGGACGTGGTAAGTCAGGCTGCAGCTCAAATCATGACAGAGCTGCGGCATATTGAACGATTACGACGAGACGAACGAAGACAGGATAGATAGGTCATTAGTTTGATATTGACGAGAAGTTTTAACGTAAATTTGTTTTGATTTACATGGGGTAAAAGCAGACTTTGAGCTGTTATGCTCCCTCTTTCCTTCTTGACGTAATGCTTTGCGGTAGAGCCAGGGGGACTGTAAGACTTGGGACGGTGGGGTTTAGTGGATGCCAGTCCCACACTTCGAATAGTAGATTCGTTCGGCTTTTAATGCTTCCCCATCGGAAAAAAAAAACAAAAAAAAAAACACAGCCGATGAGCATACAGCAATAGAACAGAAGACAGTGACACACAAACTTCTCTATTCTTCCATTCTACTGCGCTCACAACATCAACGGCTGTGTCTAACTGTGTGTGATAGATGTGCGACAGAGACATCGTTTTTCCATTCGAGCAATTTGTTCTTAGGTATGCCAAAATTGGTTATAAGGGGAAGGGCTTTCTGCATAGCTTTCGCGACGTTCAGTTAGTGATTTTGTCCATTACTTATAAATCGGCATTATTATCATTTCCCGCATGTTTTTGCATATTGAAATTTTGTGCGTAATTCCCTTGCGTTGTCTTTTAATTAATTAATGAAGTTTTAAATCATGATACTGGTAGTAAAGTATTTTGTTTGACGACTTACGCAGGTTGTGGGAAAACTTATGTCCAAACAGCAATCATTCGTAAATTAAATTCATTAAATCTTCGTTGTATACCCACAGCTTTCAGCGGTATCGCTTCTGCTCTTTTGATCGTTAGGAGGACCTTACACAATGTGTTCAAATTAACAATCCATTATTAGAAAATTCAGTTTCCAATAACAGTCCTAGCAGTAGTCAAGGTAGATTCCTCAATTCTGCGTCACTGATTATAATCGACGACATTTCAATATGTCCTCTTTATGCTATAAAATTAATTGATAGATTGCTGTGAGACTTGAGTTCCGAAGAGAATAGAGACAAATTATTTGGGGGGAAAACAATTTTGTTATGCGGTGATTTTAAATAAATCCTGCCAGTTGTTCCTCATGGTTCACATGTTACCCTCATAGAAAATTGTATTACATCGTGGTCTGGAAACTTTCATCATGTCACTTTAATTCGAAATATGAGGGCCGTTCCTCATGAAATTCAATTTGTTCAGTTTCTTATATCACTTGGTAACGGTGAAATGGAAGCTTTTCCTCAGTTCGGTTCGGATATCGTTACCGAATAATTTAATTATATTATTATTTAAAAATATTCCGGAAACTATTTTATGTACTGACATTTTGAATTCAGTTATTTTGTTTCCAAAAAATTATGATTGTTCATTTATAAATTTAGAAGTCTTAAAACGAACGCCTAGAGAGTAGCAGGCTTACTACAGCTTTGATAATGCACGTGAACATAATAATTTTCCTGTATTGTATTATTAATACGGAATTAAAATACAAGAAAAGCATTAGTTAATGGAACTCGCATGCGCGTAAAACGATTGCACCGAAACTCTAGAGATTGCGAGGTGTTAACAGGTGTAGCGCGTAATATTCGAATTTTAATTCCCCGTATTCATGTGACTTATTCGGGAACCCTTTTACCATTTAAATTTCAAAGAACTCAATTTCCAGTCATCCCAGCCTTTGCAAAGACTATAAATAAATACCAAGGTCAAACGTTTCAAAAAGTTGGAATATTGTTGAGACAGCCTGTGTTTAGACTCTGAAAATTGTATGTTACTGCCAGTAGAGTTCAATCATTGAATGGATTGCGATTTTATATTTCAGAGAAGTTGTTATCACTTAAGAATCAAATGATTTTTTTTTTTCTAGAACAAATTCACATGTCACCACCACATAGCCGCTTTGTTTTGGATGAATGAATACTTGACTCTTGCAATATCTTATCCAATCGTTCCTTTTGAACGTGTTCCTCGTACTCACTCATTCCTTTTTGCTATGAGGCAGTCGTATGCTTATTCCGCAGCAGCGCTGCCAACTTTTTGCCATGGTCGCCAAATTCATAGGAATTGCCACTTTTATATGTAATTTTTGTTACACAGCAAGATAAAAACAGCTTTTTTATTGCGCACCAACATAAAATAAAAATCGGCCAAATGCGAATCTGGCTGGTGGGCGTACCGCTGGCTCATCAAAACAGCTCCATCCCACCTACGTCTCCTTCAATCAGTGGAACACCAGTTACAACACTACAGCCCACACTAATCAACGTACAGTCAGCAGTAAACGCCCTCACACAAAATTTGCAATCGCTGAATATGGCTACTCGTTCGGCAACACCTCCAGAAGATCGAGGTTCATCGTCAATTGCAGCATTGCGTCTGAAGGCACGTGAACAAGAACTCAAACTGGAACTTCTTCGCCAAAACGGACATTGCGAAGATGTGTTGAGTTAATTTGCCGGAACCTTATTAATATTTTGCCTATACCCTGAATGTATTTTGTTCCAAGCAAAATTAAATTAAACCAGAGCCAAAAACATGTAGTTTTATTATCTTTATTCAGAATTTTATAATTCACTGTATATAAGTCGATAATTTTAGACTTTAATTTTATCGAGGTTTCTTATATTATTAGAACATGAAGAACACATTATAATTAGGAAATGCTCAGTGTAGCGAAGAAAATCAATTTAGCTTAGTCCACCTGTGTTTATGAATGTTATGATTTCAGTCAAATTGAATCTAATAAATGAAAATTTGTTTTCCGATAACTAGTAGACTGGGGATACAAAATTCACTTTAAGATCGGGATTGCTGTTTTAATTTTTTGTTTCTAAAGGTGGCTACTTTCAATATCATTTGATCTTAAATTAATTTTATAGGACAATTAAATTATACTACACAAAATTGTATATACAAGTACATTTATGTATGTATCATATGTTGGGATGTACAAGTATTTTTATAAATTGTGGAGGTCATATTGGGGTCTTTGTATTTACACTTTATTTAACATTATTTATTTAGGAGGTATGGTAATGGGAGATAAAAATATTTTAAACAAATGTTGACTTCACTAGCCTGGAATACCAAATAACCTCTTTTTTTATGTACTTAAGTTTATCTTATTTGTGTACTTCGTACATATTTTTTCTTGAATAAAATTTTGTAAAACGTACATTATTACATATATATTACTGAAAAAAGTCGTCTGTCGGAGTTAAATTCTTAAATTTAAGTAAAATAAACTAGAACTTATAAAATATTTATTACATATGGTGATTTCCACAGAAAGGTCAACCTTAGCTGAAAATTAAAAAGTTAAGAAACAAAAGTTTTTTAATATGAAATTAAAAAAAATGGACAAATGCGAGTCTGACACGTACACGTAGGGTTCCGTACTAGATTGGGGTTGGTATGGGAGGTACTAGTGCGCCGATTTTACTGATTCCAACAAATGTACGCGCATATATTAAAAAATTATTGTGTCTAAATATCTGTTCAATAGTGAAAAAACAAAAAAGTTTTTCGAATAAAAACCTGAATTTTAATGGTGGGTTTGTATGGTAGATACCCCTCTAGTTTGTCGATTTGGCTGATTCCAACAGATGTATACCGCCTATATCAAAAACTTTTAGTGTCTAAATTTCAGTACTTTAGAATAAAAAGCAAAAAAGTTTTTCTAATAAGAAGCTGAATTTTAATGGGGGCTTATATGGGATCAATTTACAATTTTATTTAAAATTTGAAATTCACTGAAATTATCATCAGCTGTTTTATGTTGACACGCAACAAATAAAAGCGGAATTCAGTTTAAAATGACTGCAACTCGGAGTTTTCCAATGGCCACTCTGCGAAAGATACATATACGGAGTGTTGCGAAATTTTTGACTTCCTGTTTCTTTTTTTTTTTTTTTGTTGCGCTCCAACATAACACAACTGAGAATGCTTTTAGGAAATAACAAATTGTAAAGTTCTTTGTTAAAATTTTAAAATAATATGTAGCAGGAATGAAAAAGAGGACTGCAAGACCTATTTGCATACCCTGAAATGGAATTATGTATTTTCAACAAATTTTACAATTGAACTTTCCAGTTTCCCATTTTATGTAAAAAAAAAAAAAACTCGTAACGGAATTCACCATCTAAACGCCACATTAGAGACGACCAAGATTTGGTAGTTTTCCAACACCAATGCTGTTTAACCAGCTCTTGGTAAATTTTAGACCATTTTAAAATTTCACTGTGTTGTGATTTTACGTTGGTAGTAGATTTTATAATTTTTTTTTATATGTGGCTATATCAATGACAATTTATGTATTAAGTGTGTAATGTTGCCGAAAACACCAAAGCCAGCCTTCTGGAAATTTATTAAAGGTGGTGCAACAGCACTTTTTATCTTAGAGGCTGTTGGATTTGCTTGTAGCTACGGTGTTTATTATCGCATGAACACCAATAGAGGCAAGTTTATATAATTAAGCACAAATGGAACTTATTGATCTATGCATGTTTGCACAATAACTTGTGAAGAATTTTTTGTGATTACGTTTGTCGACTATGTTGCGCTTTGCACTTTGACATTTTTGTAGCAGATGGTTTCGATGAAATGTTTAATCGATGACTCACCCAAAAAAAAAATATTTTATTTTACAATAATATGTGTATTTCATTTTCTTATATTTTTACCTAGAGTTTCGTCTGTACATAAACGAAAATTATCCGTTGGTGCTGAACTATTACTACAAATTCGGAGAATTACTCGGTAACTGTAATACACGCCATTTGGATAATGCGCATTGGAGCGCAAAAAAACACGATTAGGTTACCAATGTAACTATCAATTTTTTTTGTTTTCATTTCAGTTCAACAGTTTGTTTTTATTTCAGTTCAACAGTTTGTTTTCATTTCAGTTCAACATAAGAAACCATTTAATTTCACTAAAATATGATATATTATAGAATTACAAATCATACACTACTACATTAGATGGCACGAAATATTTATATTACTTCAATAACTTGGTTAGTCTCTTTAGGAGGCATCGGTTACGGGCTTATGAAACTCACTGCACCATCAGCTGATAAAATTGAACGTATAAAAGAGAGTACTTCAAAGCATCATATATCTACCAGCGATGAACAAAAGGCTTTTTTCCTAAGACGAATAAAAAAAGCAGCAACAGAGCGTCCTATTTATCAAGCGCCATCAATCAAAACGGAATGATATTAAAAAATATTATACAATCTTTATTAAAATTTTAAATTGAAAACAAAAAGATGAAATCACAGTGATGGAACAAGTTTCGCAAACGATTATGAACGAGTTGGATGTCAAGAAAGATATTTTTTTAGACCGTTTGAATAAACGACACAAAGAACATCAGAACTATAAGGAATTCAAGCAAGATCAACGTAGTAAGAACATTGCGCAAGATGAAGGACTTGACTTCTTTGATCATGTATTCACTGATCGAGCACGCGACATTGATCAATGTATTCGGAATATGGGCAGCTCTACGAAAAAAACCGCTTGCGGGGATATTCCAGGCGATTTAGGAAAACAATTCAGCGATATATTACAACACATACAGGAACTTCAAGGCTATCTAACCTCTTCGACAATATTTCTAGCAGACTCTAAAATTAAATATTACCAGCGCATACTTAATGAACTCACAAGTAGCTGTGACGAATCGCGTCAAAGGTTATTGCCAAAGAAAAAGTTTGGATTTAGCAATAAAAAATTTACGGCGAAGTCAAAGTTAAGCGGCAATCCTCTTGATAAGGTGGATGCCCCAGAAAAAATTATAACAGCTGCACAGACATTCAGTTGGACAATTGAAAATCGCAGGAATGCATATATTCGCTTAAATGATGCCGATGTTAACGGTAAAGATATTACGATTTCTAATTTGCAGCATTGCCTTGTTGAGATTCAAGGTCATGCGGGGTCACTACAAATAAAAAACGCTAGTGATTGTACATTCCTTTGTGGGCCAATTTCACGTTCGTTCTTTGCAGAGCAGTGTGTTCGATCAACAATTGCCATCGCATGTCAACAAATGCGCCTTCATACATCCACAAAAATTCGAATCTATCTGCATGTGACCTCTCGTGCAATTATCGAGGATTGCAAACAAATTGAAATTTCGACTTACAACTATCATTACGAAAATATTGAGGACGATTTCAATCTGGCAGGTCTGGATAAGTCACAAAACAACTATACAGATGTAGCCGACTTCAACTGGCTCTCACCGGATGTTCACTCACCCAACTGGACACTACTCAACGTTTTTGCCGAACCTAACTGGTCTGACGTACGTTGCAGCTTTAAGGAAAAAAGCATTGACAATTAGATTATATAGTGTCGTCCTATTTGTCTCGCTTCAGGCTGGTGTTCTTCACTATCGTATATATATATACAACTTTCTAGTAACACTTCTGTGAATCTTTTTTGTACACAACTTAAAGCAATAAATAACCACAATCTACTAACTTTCGGATTTGTCAAATGCTATTACAGAAATAATTAATTAATAATTATGCGTATACCATATAGGGAAAAACGTTAAAGTCCGCCTGAGGGTAACGATATTTGTACTGCCTGTTCAAATATACATATTTATATTTTATTTACAAAGTGTTCCAAGAACATTCAATTAAAAACCACAAATTAACTGAAAAATTTAAAAAAAAAATTACTAGTTTTCACCAAATCAGCGCGTTGAGAGGTAGGTATATATTTTTGAGTTGGCCAGTGCCACTGTTGCAAGTTTATATATATATTACTTTGTGACCAACTCTAGAATGGAAATGAACCATTTGAATTTTGATTTATAAAATCAATTAAGTTATTATAAAGGTCAGCACGTAGAGCCTGATTTTGTTCAATGAAATGTAATCTGGTACTTTCAATTCGAACGTACATATCAACGATCCATTGAAGAAACAATTTTTGGGAAGAATACAAAAGACTAAAATCATCACGAATGGCAAGACGATAACATGTATGGTTACCGAAATTAGTGCGGTCCGTTTTCAAAAGATGGCTCCACCTGCAAGTTGTGGCTGATTTTGGAAGCGATTACCTATTCCATTGGAAAGGTTCGACATCTGTAAATAATAATTAGTGTGCATCAGCGTCTGTTTCTGACAAGAACATATACTGATTAAACCCGCTGCTGTAAACAAACTTGTTGACAGATCTCACTTATTTTTGGCATAGAAATTAAGGACAGTCCTACCAACAACCAGAAAAAAAAAAACTTAAAAAATACTTAACGCGGGCAATTAATAAATGACAAATTCCTGGTACTTCATTGTCCGAAGGTATTTACATGACAACCAGTATCACCATTAGGACGCAACAAAGGATATGCCAACGGATCTAATAAAGAGTCCAAAACAGAAACATTATGAAGTTCTCGGGAAAATTTTGAGAGAGGTTGTTTTTCCGAAATATCGACGAACTCTTTACTCACCTTAATCATCATACAAACATTAGCAGTTGTATTTTCAGGACGGTGACAATATTCAGCCATTGACCTAAAAGAACGTACAAACACATTTACACGATCTAACTCATTAGCTAATTCATACACAATAGACACATTAAATCCATTATTTGCTCAAGTGTTCAGTCTATGACGTACAGCAGTTTCAACGTCATAAAAATGAAGCTATGCGTATGCCAGATCACTAACATAACCCGGAGTAATTGAAGCAGATCGGTGGTAAAATATGTCATGAATCTTAAAATGATAAATTCCATTCAAAAAATTTAAATTCAGAACTTATCATTGCAAATGAAGCATTATAAGAACGGATATTAACAAAGTAAATCTTGGAGCGTTGTTTAATGATATTGTCATTCGAGTTCAAACCTTGAAATAAATTCATAAAAACAGGGGTGGTAATGCAACTTTTCCCTTATGACAACACAAAGTAAAAGCGCTTGTGTTACGTAAAGTAATTTCAGATTGAAAATGTTTTGCTGAACAGAAATCACAACATAATATTAAAGACCCATAGATAAAAGATTCAAAATTATGGTGAATTAATTTCAATGCAATTTTATACGTTCCATTCAATGAATGAATATCTTGATCGTTTCAAGTACTTGTGATAGATAACATTTCTAACTGATCTCATGTAATTTCAGTGGCGTGTACGGTGAATTCTACCAGTTAAAGTAGATCGGAAAGGCATATCGAAATAATAGCAATGTTAAAATTATGAAAAAAAAAAAAAATTAAATAAAAGACGCAAAATTTTTCGCAAACCAGTCACAAAACAATCGGTAAATATTAAGAATGCCGATTATGCTGATTTATAGCACACAAAAACACTGACTGAGCGGCGTCAAAGCCTATAAAATTGTATAGATAAATTGATTGAAATATACAATAATTAAAAATAAATGCAAGGAAATTATGCACCAAATTTGAATATGCAAAAGCAAAAGCGGAAAATGTTAATAATGCCGATTTATAAGTAGTGCACAAAACCGCGAAAGCTAAACAGAAAGCTCTTCTTCTTATTACCATTACGTAAATGAGATAAGATGGTCAAAGAGAGAATGATGTTGGTGAAAGAGAGTGATGAGAGAATAAAAAGCATAATGGTAATATCTAAATCGATTAGATCTTTCGGTATGCATGACCGTGTCGGGGGCGCTTAAGAGTTTCATGGACTGTTAATTATTCTCTTCACGGGAGTGAATAGTATTATAAGTTTGTCATGAAGTTTGTAACAGGCAAGAGACAAAATAACCACATTAAGCCATGTCCTTCTGTCCGTCTGTATATATGGAAACTAGTCCCTCAGTTTTTGAGCTAGATAGCTGAAATCTTGCACGAACCTTTCTTTTTACCATACGCAGTACATTTGTCGGAACCAGCCGAATCGGACTACTTATGAAAAAAACTTTTTGTTTTTTGTCTATCGAACTAAAACTTTGACACTATCAGTTTACAATATAGGCGCAGTACATTCGTCGGATTTTTGCAGGAAGCTACTCCTTGTGGGTGTGAACAAAATCCCAAAAGTCCCCATCGATATATGTGCTGCTAAAAAGTTACGGGAGGTCATTAGTACTGTATCGTCAGCAAAGGTAGCCACCATTGCCGAGCTATCTCCTGAAGTTGGGATGTCTGATGTGTATAAAGTATACAACATAGGACCAAGCACGCTTCCTTGAGGGACTCCTGCTCTTATCTGTCTTAGCGTAGAAGATTCATCCTAACATTTAACGTAGAAATAGCGAAAGTCAAGGTAGCTTTTAATGATTTCAAATAGATCAGTTGGAAATACGGTCCTAATTTTACTAAGTAGGCCGTCGTGCCAGACTTTGTCGAAGGCCTTTTCTATGTCCAGAAAAACACCAACACAGAACTTTTTTTCATCAAAGTCCTTTAAAATTTTGTGAGTTACTCTGTGGACTTGCTGAATTGTGGAGTGACTTTGTCTAAACCCGAATTGGTGGTCAGGTATGATTCTGTTCACGTCTAGTATTGGTTGTATTCAGTCAAGTAGGAGACGTTCAAATACTTTAGAAAGTAAGGGCAACAGGCTGATTGGTCTGTACGAGGACGCCTTGGTTGGAACTTTGCCCAGTTTGGGTATGGCTATTATTTCAGCAACCTTCCAGCTTTAGTCTTAATATCGCATTGAACAAATTCCTAATAAATACGATTGCCTTCGCAGGGAGCTCTTTGAGTAACTTTCCAGTTATTTGGTCATAACCTGGCGTTTTTCTCTGACTAGTGCGCTTTTCAATACAGTGCCTAACTTCATTGGTTGAAATCATTTTTGTACAGTATTGTGGAGATGGAGTCCTGTTGTACAAATTGGTGTTACTATTAGATTGATTGGTAGTAAAAGCCCTTTCATAATAGTCTGCCAGTAGTGAAGCTTTGTCATAGTTGGTTCTAGCCCAAGTCCCATCCGATTTTAAAAGTGGCGGCTGGTGGAAGGTGCGATTTGTGAAGTGCTTAGCAGCCTTCCATAATGAGTAGTTAGTGTCAGATGTCGGCGATAATGTTTTTGTATAATTTACAAATTGTTCATTTTTAAAATTCCTTAAACTGTATTTCAAATCTTTGATTCCTTTGTTAAGTTTAGCTGTGTCATTTGGATCTCTCGTCCTTTGCCAGATCTTACGCAGCTTGTTTTTGTTCGCGACTTGAATTTTTATTGAGCGGTGGAAAATATAGTTGTCCTCTTTAGGATTAAGATCAGGCGTTGCTCTATTAACTGCTTCGTTTATAATGTCATTCAAGTATATCACTGACTTTTCAATATCGTCAGGTTCTCTAAGGTTCTAGGTGACGCTTTGTTTGTTTTGGGCTTTTTGTTAATGTTTGGTGATTGTTCAGTCAGTATGGCTGGTGAATGCGTTTTTCTGTTTCTTTTATTTGAAGCTAACTGTTCAGATCCAGTTTTATTATTTGAGTTTTGTACTTCTGTGATAATTGTTGGTGTAGGCATAACTGTCGCAGAGTTGAGCAAATAGGCGATCGAATCGTTGTTGTTGTTGTGGATATGAGTTTTGGGATTAGTTGTTGTTGCGGTAACTGCTTACGATGACGCGATCGAAGCAGTTGTTGAGAAAACTGTTGTTGTTGATGCAACCATTGCAGCTGTTGATGTACAAGCAGTGCTTTGTGTTATAGTTGTTGTAGTTGCTGATACAGTTGCAGCTTGGGTAGAGTACAGGGGTGTTTGCGGGGATGGGCATTGGATGCTCCATGGTATGGAGCACCTGGTGTTCGAGCTGTCAGAGAAAAGAGCAGGAGAACAAGAACTTGCCCTGCGCTCAGGCGACTTGGTGGTTAAAAATGAGGATTCATTTTTGTTTTTAGGACAGGAAGAGACAAACGAGAAATATGCATTTCTTGTCGTATTTGTTGTTGAACTGTAACGATTTTGTTATAGGTTTATATTGATTTCTTTGTATGTTTTAAATTATACTTTACTAATGCAATGATTTGCATAGAAAAGGGAACTAAAAATTAAAACAACAAAAAATTGCAATCAATAGAAATAAGTATGAAAAAAAAAAAAATTTTTTTTTTTTTTATCGATGCTGAGCTTAGGAGCGGAAGAAAGAAACACGTCTTCACTGATCGAATGCCAGAAATACAGTTTAAGGAATTTTAAAAATGAACAATTTGTAAATTATACAAAAACATTATCGCCGACATCTGACACTAACTACTCATTATGGAAGGCTGCTAAGCACTTCACAAATCGCACCTTCCACCAGCCGCCACTTTTAAAATCGGATGGGACTTGGGCTAGAACCAACTATGACAAAGCTTCACTACTGGCAGACTATTATGAAAGGGCTTTTACTACCAATCAATCTAATAGTAACACCAATTTGTACAACAGGACTCCATCTCCACAATACTGTACAAAAATGATTTCAACCAATGAAGTTAGGCACTGTATTGAAAAGCGCACTAGTCAGAGAAAAACGCCAGGTTATGACCAAATAACTGGAAAGTTACTCAAAGAGCTCCCTGCGAAGGCAATCGTATTTATTAGGAATTTGTTCAATGCGATATTAAGACTAAAGCTGGAAGGTTGCTGAAATAATAGCCATACCCAAACTGGGCAAAGTTCCAACCAAGGCGTCCTCGTACAGACCAATCAGCCTGTTGCCCTTACTTTCTAAAGTATTTGAACGTCTCCTACTTGACTGAATACAACCAATACTAGACGTGAACAGAATCATACCTGACCACCAATTCGGGTTTAGACAAAGTCACTCCACAATTCAGCAAGTCCACAGAGTAACTCACAAAATTTTAAAGGACTTTGATGAAAAAAAGTTCTGTGTTGGTGTTTTTCTGGACATAGAAAAGGCCTTCGACAAAGTCTGGCACGACGGCCTACTTAGTAAAATTAGGACCGTATTTCCAACTGATCTATTTGAAATCATTAAAAGCTACCTTGACTTTCGCTATTTCTACGTTAAATGTTAGGATGAATCTTCTACGCTAAGACAGATAAGAGCAGGAGTCCCTCAAGGAAGCGTGCTTGGTCCTATGTTGTATACTTTATACACATCAGACATCCCAACTTCAGGAGATAGCTCGGCAATGGTGGCTACCTTTGCTGACGATACAGTACTAATGACCTCCCGTAACTTTTTAGCAGCACATATATCGATGGGGACTTTTGGGATTTTGTTCACACCCACAAGGAGTAGCTTCCTGCAAAAATCCGACGAATGTACTGCGCCTATATTGTAAACTGATAGTGTCAAAGTTTTAGTTCGATAGACAAAAAACAAAAAGTTTTTTTCATAAGTAGTCCGATTCGGCTGGTTCCGACAAATGTACTGCGTATGGTAAAAAAGAAAGGTTCGTGCAAGATTTCAGCTATCTAGCTCAAAAACTGAGGGACTAGTTTCCATACATACAGACGGACAGAAGGACATGGCTTAATGTGGTTATTTTGTCTCTTGCCTGTTACAAACTTCATGACAAACTTATAATACTATTCACTCCCGTGAAGAGAATAATTAACAGTCCATGAAACTCTTAAGCGCCCCCGACACGGTCATGCATACCGAAAGATCTAATCGATTTAGATATTACCATTATGCTTTTTATTCTCTCATCACTCTCTTTCACCAACATCATTCTCTCTTTGACCATCTTATCTCATTTACGTAATGGTAATAAGAAGAAGAGCTTTCTGTTTAGCTTTCGCGGTTTTGTGCACTACTTATAAATCGGCATTATTAACATTTTCCGCTTTTGCTTTTGCATATTCAAATTTGGTGCATAATTTCCTTGCATTTATTTTTAATTATTGTATATTTCAATCAATTTATCTATACAATTTTATAGGCTTTGACGCCGCTCAGTCAGTGTTTTTGTGTGCTATAAATCAGCATAATCGGCATTCTTAATATTTACCGATTGTTTTGTGACTGGTTTGCGAAAAATTTTGCGTCTTTTATTTAATTTTTTTTTTTTCATAGTTTTAACATTGCTATTATTTCGATATGGCTTTCCGATCTACTTTAACTGGTAGAATTCACCGTACACGCCACTGAAATTACATGAGATCAGTTAGAAATGTTATCTATCACAAGTACTTGAAACGATCAAGATATTCATTCATTGAATGGAACGTATAAAATTGCATTGAAATTAATTCACCATAATTTTGAATCTTTTATCTATGGGTCTTTAATATTATGTTGTGATTTCTGTTCAGCAAAACATTTTCAATCTGAAATTACTTTACGTAACACAAGCGCTTTTACTTTGTGTTGTCATAAGGGAAAAGTTGCATTACCACCCCTGTTTTTATGAATTTATTTCAAGGTTTGAACTCGAATGACAATATCATTAAACAACGCTCCAAGATTTACTTTGTTAATATCCGTTCTTATAATGCTTCATTTGCAATGATAAGTTCTGAATTTAAATTTTTTGAATGGAATTTATCATTTTAAGATTCATGACATATTTTACCACCGATCTGCTTCAATTACTCCGGGTTATGTTAGTGATCTGGCATACGCATAGCTTCATTTTTATGACGTTGAAACTGCTGTACATCATAGACTGAACACTTGAGCAAATAATGGATTTAATGTGTCTATTGTGTATGAATTAGCTAATGAGTTAGATCGTGTAAATGTGTTTGTACGTTCTTTTAGGTCAATGGCTGAATATTGTCACCGTCCTGAAAATACAACTGCTAATGTTTGTATGATGATTAAGGTGAGTAAAGAGTTCGTCGATATTTCGGAAAAACAACCTCTCTCAAAATTTTCCCGAGAACTTCATAATGTTTTTGTTTTGGACTCTTTATTAGATCCGTTGGCATATCCTTTGTTGCGTCCTAATGGTGATACTGGTTGTCATGTAAATACCTTCGGACAATGAAGTACCCGGAATTTGTCATTTATTAATTGCCCGCGTTAAGTATTTTTTAAGTTTTTTTTTTCTGGTTGTTGTAGGACTGTCCTTAATTTCTATGCCAAAAATAAGTGAGTTCTGTCAACAAGTTTGTTTACAGCAGCGGGTTTAATCAGTATACCTCAGTACTTAACGCGGGCAATTTCAATGACAAATTCCGGGTACTTTATTCACAGAAGGTATGTCACATAATATTGCTTCTTCTACTAATTCTCATGCTCCTCGAAACAAAGTTACTATGTTAAATTAATTCGGTCCGTTTTTTGTGTTCAAAAAAAGTGTTTTTTATTAAGAAAAAGTAAAAAATACCACATTCAAAGTATTGTCCGCCGGAAGCGACTACCCATCTCTCTGGTAATTTTCGAATACTATCCCTAAAAAATGAGTCCTCTCTGGACTCGATCCACCATGGGGCCGAACCTTGTCATGTTGCAAAATGATCTTGTCATGCCTTTCGGCCGTTTCTGGCCGTTTTTCACGCATTGCACGGCTCAAACGCAATAGTTGTAGTCGATAACGTTCCGCATTAATGGTTTCGATTGGTTTTAGTATTTCATAATATACCACACCCGTCTGGTCACACCATATGCAGTGCATGACCTTTTAACCGTGGATGTTTTGCTTTGGCGTCGATGTAGACGATGATGGAACGGGTTCAACAGGCTTGGCATAGTATTTTTTCTTATTGGGGTTATCGTAGTATATCCATTTTTCATCTCCAGGCACGACCCGGAGCAAAAATCCCTTCCTTTCATGTCTTTCAAGAAGCAGTTCCGAAGCGAAAAATCGCCTTTCGACATCTCTCGGCTTCATCTCGTACGGCACCCAATACCCTTGCTTTTGAATAAATCCCAATTGTTTTAACCGAACGGAAATTGTTTGCTGAGTCACTCCCAATGATTCTGCGAGTTCAGTTTGCGTTTGACACGGATCTTGATCCAGTAAAGCCTCCAATTCCTCATCTTCAAACTTTTTGGGTTGGCCAGGACGCTCTTTGTCTGCGACACTGAAATCGCCACTTTTGAAGCGTCGAAACCACTCTCTGCATGAATTATCGGTCGGAGCAGATTCACCGTGAACTTCCTCAAGCATTCGATGGGCTTCAGCTGCACTTTTCTTTCCATCAAAAAAGAAAATCAAAACTTCCCGCAAATGGTGTTTATTTAACACAAATTCGGACATTTTCGAAGAGGCAAAAAACAGTGTTCTTGTCAGAAACAGACGCTGATGCACACTAATTATTATTTACAGATGTCGAACCTTTCCAATGGAATAGGTAATCGCTTCCAAAATCAGCCACAACTTGCAGGTGGAGCCATCTTTTGAAAACGGACCGAACAGGCACTTACCCCTCCACTCCAGTACTTGATTTACTTCCATTTCACCTTTTTACACTTTTTCACTTTTGACTTTTAACACACTAATTGCACTCAAACAAAAGCAACACAATTGATAATATAAAAAAAAAAAAAAAATATGTAAATTAAAAAGCATATATAAAAAAACAAGAACAACTCCACTTCTGCTCTCCTTTCACGTCACCTCCACTCCTTCCCCATACTGGAAACCTCTGTCACGGATTATGGGGTAATACTCGTATCGAAGTTGATGATGAGTGCTGGTTAGGCCCATTGCTTCTAAACTTCGATTTCCTTGCGCCACCGGTCCTCGAATACTGGCTTACGTCGTCGGTTCCAATATCCGGCTCCTCCCTTGGTTCTATCTCGTTCGTGATCGTCCTGTCTTGGATATATGCCAGGTATTCCTTCTGCTTTCTATTGTTTTACTACTTAGCTGCGGCTGCTTTATTTGTTTAGACGTGTTTGTAGTCGTTGCACCTAGTTATACATATCCTTCTTCATACAGTAAATTAATTGCTGAATCTCTACTTTTAAATTTATAGCACTATCTAACGTTTTAAATGATTCACATCACATAAAAGATTTTGAAGTTTCAATCTATTCACATTAGCTTTTGTCTTTGCCGAAAGTAACTTTTCTCTGCCGAACACAATGCTTAATTGCAACAAATAATAATGAAGCAGTAGTTCTTTGGTCGAAAAAATTATCACTATCACACAACGTAGTTTCTAATATGTCGTCTAAATTACACTTTAGTTTTTCAAAGTACCGACTTAGCAACTCCACAAATTTTCAGTAAGTGATGCCATTCCCCTCAACTACCTCTATATATACATCTCATTCTAACAACGGACCACCAAACGGACTTCTAAAACAGATAAAAATCCCCGCTATTGTCACGCCCTTTTGAGTACGAAAGCTTTTCAAACAGATGCCTCGGACAGACGGACAGATGTTTACCGACTAGACCGCAGCGATTTCTTTCTAGCACAGTCACCTGTTTTAAATACAGAATGATCGTATTGCGAACACACTAAAACAAGAACACTCAGTCGAATTCCCCCCTATAAAAAAAAATCTCATGCAACAAAAACGGACTTCCCATTACAAAAAAAAAAAAAAAAAGAAAACAAATCCCATGCAACAAAGTCTTAAAACAAATGCCTGGGGAGGAGCAGGCTGACTACAGCTTTGATAAAATTATCAGTGAACATAATAATTTTCCGATTGAGTTTTTGAATACTGTATCAGTTAGTGGTCTGCCTCCCTATAAATTGATTTTAAAATAAAACTGTTTTGTATTATTAATAAAGAGTTTAAATACAGGAAAAGCATTAATTAATAGAACTCGCATGCGCGTAAAACGAATGTACCGAAACTCAATAGATTGCGAGTTGTTAACAGGTGGAGCGCGTAATATTCCAATTTTAATTCCCCGTATTCATTTGACTTATTGGGGAACCCTTTTACCGTTAAAATTTCAAAAAACTCAATTTCCAGCCATTCCAGCTTTGGCGATGACTATAAATAAATGCCAAGGTCAAACATTTCAAAAAGTTGTAATTCTGTTGAGATAGCCTATATTTAGTCACGAACAATTGTATGTTGCCGCCAGTAGAATTCGATCATTCAATGGAATGCCGTCGATTGTGTCGGCCGCGGGTTACTTTATACAATTAAAATACTTATATTTTCATGAGTGAAACTTCTTTAGCGGCATTGGGCAAAAATTTATACTCAATATTTTTTTTTTTATTCCCGATTGGATATGTACTATTGTTTTCCTACATCTTATATCTTAAATATAAAAGAAAACACTAAGTACATTTTTAACAATAAGAGGGGAAAAGGCAGTGGACAATATCGAACATTTTCGAATGGTCTCTTGAATAATGGTCTGGATTACTGGGTGTCTTAGACCTCATTTTTGAGAGCTACTTGCGGCAGGCCAACAACCGCAAGATGCCTCTCAGAGCCGCCCGTAACCTAAGTTAGGTCAGATCGACTGGTCTGCTTCGTTTTAAGCGTCTACGTCTAGACAATTCGTGAGATGGAAGGTGTGTTATTTCTAAATTGGAATGTCGCTCTAATGTTTTGTGGTACCTCCTGCTAGCATTAACGATTTCTTCCTGAATAATAGTTACGCCGAGGTCTTTGTGAATTTCATAGTTTGATATAAACCAGTCCGCATTAACTATTGATCGAAGTATTTTCGATTGTTGACGCTGAATAATGTTAATGTTAGTTTTCTTGGCTGTACCCCATAATTGCATGCCGTACGTCCATATAGGCTTAATTACACTATTGTATATTACTAATTTCCCATTGGTTGTCAACTTAGATCTACTGCTAAGAGGCGGGTATAGCTGCTTAAAATTTAATATGAGTTGATCTCTCTTTTTCTAGATGGGAAGTTTCCACGTCAGTTTACTAACAATATGCATGCCCAGGTACTTTGTATATTGCTTAATGGAATGTCAGTACTTTTTATTTTTATTTGTCTTGGCTGATAAGCTGTCCGTGTTGTGTATATCACTTGCGTCGTTTTTAGTTCATTCACTTTTATTTTCTATTTATCAAACCAAGTGCAAGCTTCGTAAGAATATTCTGCAGCTTAGTTGTTGCTACAACTAAATTTTTATGGGAGTACATTAGTACTGTATCGTCAGCGAAGGTAGCCACCATTGACGAGCTATCTCCTGGAGTTGGGATGTTTGATGTGTATAAAGTATACAACACAGGACCAAGCATGCTTCTTTGAAGGACTCCTGCTCTTATCTGTCTTAGCGTAGAAGATTCATCCTTACATTTAACGTAGAAATAGCGAGAGTCAAGGTAGCTTTTAATGATTTCAAATAGATCAGTTGGAAATACGGTCCTAATTTTACTAAGTAGGCCGTCGTGCCAGACTTTGTCGAAGGCCTTTTCTATGTCCAGAAAAACACCAACACAGAACTTTTTTTCATCAAAGTCCTTTAAAATTTTGTGAGTTACTCTGTGGACTTGCTGAATTGTGGAGTGACTTTGTCTAAACCCGAATTGGTGGTCAGGTATGATTCTGTTCACGTCTAGTATTGGTTGTATTCAGTCAAGTAGGAGACGTTCAAATACTTTAGAAAGTAAGGGCAACAGGCTGATTGGTCTGTACGAGGACGCCTTGGTTGGAACTTTGCCCAGTTTGGGTATGGCTATTATTTCGCAACCTTCCAGCTTTAGTCTTAATATCGCATTGAACAAATTCCTAATAAATACGATTGCCTTCGCAGGGAGCTCTTTGAGTAACTTTCCAGTTATTTGGTCATAACCTGGCGTTTTTCTCTGACTAGTGCGCTTTTCAATACAGTGCCTAACTTCATTGGTTGAAATCATTTTTGTACAGTATTGTGGAGATGGAGTCCTGTTGTACAAATTGGTGTTACTATTAGATTGATTGGTAGTAAAAGCCCTTTCATAATAGTCTGCCAGTAGTGAAGCTTTGTCATAGTTGGTTCTAGCCCAAGTCCCATCCGATTTTAAAAGTGGCGGCTGGTGGAAGGTGCGATTTGTGAAGTGCTTAGCAGCCTTCCATAATGAGTAGTTAGTGTCAGATGTCGGCGATAATGTTTTTGTATAATTTACAAATTGTTCATTTTTAAAATTCCTTAAACTGTATTTCAAATCTTTGATTCCTTTGTTAAGTTTAGCTGTGTCATTTGGATCTCTCGTCCTTTGCCAGATCTTACGCAGCTTGTTTTTGTTCGCGACTTGAATTTTTATTGAGCGGTGGAAAATATAGTTGTCCTCTTTAGGATTAAGATCAGGCGTTGCTCTATTAACTGCTTCGTTTATAATGTCATTCAAGTATATCACTGACTTTTCAATACTCGTCAGGTTCTCTAAGAGGTACAATTATTGTAAGGCTATATTGCTGCTATTGTGAAAGGTCCATATTTGTCAACAATGATAGCCGTGCCACCATGTCCTGAACCATGCGGGTGATTTGTTTTATATATTTTATATCCGGGAATGCTCAAGAAGTGATTACTTGTGCAATGGGTTTCAGAGATTAGAGCTACGTCAATCATATTGTCATTTAGAAATAGTTGGAGTTCAAGGATATGTTTGTGCAAACCATTGGCATTCCACGCAATAATTCTTAATTTATTGTCCATTTTGTTTGTCAAGTTTGGTTATCAGGATGGTGATTATATTCATCATGTTAGTCACCTGTTGAATCAATTGCTTCATCATGATTTTAAGTTCAGCTGAATCGTCATTTGGCATAATATTATTGTTATTTTGATGGGAGGAATTACTTTCTATGGTCGGATTCTCAGTTGAGATGACTTTAGATTTTTGGGTTGGTCGGTTGATTAGCTGGGGTTGGGAGGTCGCAGCTGTAATTTGCGCATAGCTTATACCATTCTCCACTTTACTGGACGTTATGGGCATTTGCTGAACTTTTGTGAGATCCGTCAATATTTTGGGTCGAAGGGCAGGAAACCGTTGGATTTTAAGGGTTTTGTATATTTCACAACCCTTGTAGTTGGCTGTATGAGCTCCACCACATAGAGCACATTTTATTTTAGTATTTGACTCCATACAGCAGTCGATTGTTTTGTGCATGCCAGCACATTTGACGCATACTGGATCCCTGGTACAATAGTTTCGGGTGTGCCCGTATTTTTGGCAGTTGGTGCATTGCACTATCATCCTCTTGTTGTGGGGGGCCTCAAATTTAATTTTGGTATGTAGTAATGTCGTAACATTATAAATATTTTTATTGGTTGAACTACTTTTAAGTTCAATTGAGAACAAAGGAAGTGGTTTATTGGTTGTTTTTTGTTGGATATTATGTACGTTTATAACTTCGTAGCCTAATATCTTCAGTTCGCGTTTTATGTCGTCGGTGTCTGTTGATTGATGAAGGTGTCTTAACATAATTTTAAAATCTCGTTCATCTTTGGGCTTGAAAGTGTAATATTTCGTATCTCTGGTTTTTAGCAATTCTATGATTTTTTTTATGATGTAGGGGCTCTGCCGGTTGGATACGAACTTCATCATTGGGCAATGTTTTGAGTACTATTTCACACAGAGTATTGTTAAGAATGGAGATTTCTCCTACCCCCTGCACATAAATGGGTGGTGGCTTGTTAGCTTTTGGAGGTTGCTTGGAGCCATTGTCCAGAATATTCTTCTCTTCTTCTAAATTGTCATCGTCGATATCTAAGATGCCAAAATAATTGGAAGATGGCTTGCCAAGCCAGTAGTTAAGTGTGGAAATAAATTAAATATTTGAGTGGAAAAATTTAAATTGTCACGTTTGGAAACAGCTGCATCTCATGAACTGCACTAGGTACAGACTTAAAATCTTCACAGAATGTATATTTCTATTGCCATATCCACAAAAAATAATAATATGTTTAAAATACGCAGGAAAAGTTTCAAAAACGAGATTACATTTCCACACAACAACATGCAGTTTGTATGTATAAGAATGTTCATAACAACAACATGCAAGCAAACATCTTGTGTGTTGTACAAAAACAAGCGATACACGAAGAAAAGGGATTTTTTGTATCTTTTATCAATCACTCATTTTGTTTTCCTTTCTGCAGAACAAAAGCAAGTTAAGTTTTTTTTTTTATTTATTTATATAATGCTAACCTAAAGTGAAAACTAGAAGTTAACAGAAAATTAGCCATGGCCGCCAGGGCCTTCAGCTAATTATCTAAGTTAATTTGCCGAATATATTTTCGGATAACTCAATCTAACTCATAAGTCACTCAACCAAACGGAAAGAAATATCTATTCACATCCATTCGTTCCGCTTTGCATAAGCAAGACACAAATACAATGTTGTCTCAAACACTCATGTCTCACGGCTTTTCCCACTCAAATTTTGAGTGACTACGATACTCTTCAGAGAAGCGACTAATTTGAGTGGAACCAAGCAACTCTAGTAGGAACCAGGAGTATCCAATCTTGGCATAAACCATAAAACAGCTCTGTCCCGTCGAAACGCGGGACAAGAGTCGAAAATATCTCAATTATTGATGAAAAGTGCATTCCATGACAATTGAAGTTTTCTAATAACGCGCCCACGCGATAGCGTCTGACGTGTAGTTCGTTGTTGTTTTCTAAACCTAACGTAAAGTTACGCCTAATGGTTCAACTATACAAATGTTGTATTATCGTTATCGGTTTTGTAGTATTGAAAAGACAAAAGTTGAAGTGTGTTGAAGTGTTGTAGTGGAATCATATGAAGCGAACATCATATAATCACGCTAAGGGCAAAGGTTAAGCAACTCTCTTTCTTTGACAGAATGCAGTATTGGTAAATGGAAAAATAACTTTTTTGTGAATCAAAAGAACTCTTTGGTATTGAAATGAAAGACGAAAAGATGTTTTGTTGACTGGCAAACAATGTTTTCATATTTTTAGTGAATACTGTTTGATGTTTTTTGTATCCGTTTATTTTAAATTACTAGCAAGCGCAAGTTATATATAAGAGATTAATTACTTTATTTTTTTTTTTCTTATTTTGTGTTTTGCAATAAGTGAATAAACATACTACGAGAAGTTCTTTTGGAATAAATGAAATAATATTACCATAATTATAATTTTTTGTAATCAACTTTTAATAATTTTATATTCAATATTTACTCTGTGTTATTAGTATTTTATGTAATCCTTAAACAGCTGTGCACTTTTTTTTTACTAACGCCGCTAACGCTAAAGTTGCTTATGGAGTCCAAGCTGTAAACCATGTCAATGCGTACAAAGCTGATAACGTTGAAGTCGTGTGTGTAGTTGTCCCATAAAAAATAATTGAATGAAAACTATGCTATTTTTGGCGTGCATATTTACGTAGTATGACTGGAAATATTCATGGACTGAGCTGGATTCCAAATTTTAGTGATAAATTTATTGCATGGGGCCAGGAAATCAGCTTGTACCAATTGCGCTCAAAAGATCAAAGCAATTTACAAAAGAGTAATAAAAATAAATAAAAAAAAAAAAAAACTGAATGTCCATAGTTATTCTTTATAGGTCACTTACCTTATATATCTGCAAATTATTTAACAAGTGAGACGCGTTATCAGTATGCTCGGTGTGTATCGCCATCCTATCACAGTCATGAACCAATTGTAGCGGTTGGTCTATCAGATGGTAAGATTGGCATATGCAACTTTCGAGATACGTACGACAGCAGCTGGGAATATAGTAAGTGATGTATTTAATGCAAAAACAAATTAAATATTATCTGGATATAGTATATTTTCATTAAATTAGCGCCGCGTCAACAACGCATGTGCTTATCTCTGGCGTGGAATGAAGTAGACCCTAACATACTGGCCATCGGCCATGACAGACATCGGTCGGACTCGTGCATTACAATTTGGGACATCGAACGCGGCTTGCCGAAGGACACTGCTAACTTCTTTGGATTGTCTGAGTCGGCACTCTCTTTGTGTTGGGACAAGAATCACAGGGTGCTTATTGCTGGAATGAGCCAGAAACAAATCAAACTTTTTGATCTAAGACGTAGGTTAAATATTCTTTTAAAATCCACTCTATTTGGTTAAAATATCTCCCCTACAGAGAGTAATGCGACTTGCCAATCTATACAAACAAAGGCTGTTAACGGTCTGTCAGTAGCGTCCAACGGATACTATTTATGCAGCTACGTGGATTCCATTATAATGCTTTGGGATTTACGTGCCATTGACCGACCGCTTAGACAAATACAATCGTCATGTAATCATTTACAAATTAGTTGGTGTCCAACGCGGTTAGAATTTTTATATACTCAAACTTCCCGATTTTTTTAACTCATGAATCTTTCAACAGGGGCAGCTTATTGTCCTCTTTGCAACGCGAGTCTCCTTATATAACACTTTACGATATTCGTTCTATCGATGTGGACACTAGCCGCGATGTATACCACGTTAAAAAACAAGTACTGCCATTTCCCGCAAAATACCCTCTCAGTACAAAAGGGTCGATGGTATCTTCATTGTCATGGCACCCTCATGACTTTGAACGAGCAGTATTACTTGTTGATGCTTCGAGCATTTTAGATTTCCATTTACCTATCAGTTTACATACTGCTTATAGTAATCGTCGAAAATTGCCGTTGGTTCTCCAGCAGCCATTGTCTACTTGTCAAAAACAGCCCAACCCAATACTTGTTAAGTCAACCAGCAGTTCTTCTTTAAAAGCCGATAGCTCAATAAAAATTACTTCCATTGGATCTGCAATTAACTACGACTGTATTGAACCAGAACTTTTTAAGTTAGATCTGGTCAGTGAAACCAAAAAACGGGCTTTAGCTGATTATGGCCTAAAAACGGATATCAAGCGTTTTGCAGAGCTGTACTTGAGTCCCTACCTGCGAAACGTTTGGCTTACTTTAACGAAGGTGTATCGAGGCGAACGTTTAACTGGCTTAAAATCAGTTCTTGGGGTAAATATTTCACAAACATCTGAGGCATTTATGGCATCGTCGCGAGTTGAGTCACATGTACTTCAGTGGCCGGAGGGTATTAACAATTCTAATCAGCTGATTTGTTATCGGTAGGAGTTTCAATCTACACTTTTTTAAAGTTATAACAAACTTTATATTATATATAGAAGTGACCAACGTGACGAAGCACTTAAATTGTGTGGCTGGTCATACGAGCACGAATTGGATCGTTTTATAGAGGAGTTACGCACTAATAATGAATTTAGCAGGGCTGCAATGATTTGTGTATTTCATTTAAAAATAACTTATGCTTGCAATATACTGTCCAATGCAGTGGACAATATGCGTGACCCGAGTATGTACCGCATAACTGCCATTGCGCTTTCTAGTTTTAACGCTGATCGATGCAACTCTACATGGCGCAAACATTGTTCAAATGCTAATATGCAAATACAAGATCCACACTTGCGTGCAATTTTCTCCTTTTTAACGATGGAAAATGACAGTTATGACTCGGTTTTGGTAAGTCCAATTATATACGTGGACTATTAAAGTTTAAAATAATTTATTTTTAGAATGAAGAAATATCGCTGGCAGATCGTATTGCTTTTGCTTGCAAATACCTTTCTGAGGCGAAACTGACTGAATATGTTAAACTGCGAATTCAAAAAGCAATTGAACATGGCGATCTTAACGGTTTATTGCTAACTGGAGAATCCTTGGATGGCATTAATATACTACAGGCCTATATGGATTTCACATGCGATGTGCAAACTGTGGCATTGATTGCTATAAATTTTTTAAATCGAGATCATTACACAGATAACCGCATACAGTACTGGATATTAAGGTAATACAAAATACAATCTTAAAGAGCTAACTTTTCAGTGTATCCGTTTATTATTAGCTATCTAGACTTATTGAATTGTTGGGGACTCTGGGAAAAACGTGCCGAGTTGGATATTAAAATTGAAAAAACACGCGCAACAACTCGCAGCTCACGTAGCGTTTATCTGGCTTGCAACTTTTGCGGTAAATCGGTTTCAAATGCACTTCAAGAAGATGTACGAAACCGTACTTCTTCAACTAGCACGAACAAACTCTCATCCTGCCCGAGCTGCCGAAAACCCTTACCAAGGTGCTCACTTTGTTTGCTTCATATGGGCACCACACTCAATGGCAAAGCGACAGAGAACTGTCCGGATAGTATTGGCTGGCAACCAAAACCATTCTCCAAATGGTTTTCCTGGTGTCAAACGTGCCGCCACGGCGGACACACTGAGCACATTATGCAATGGTTCAAGTGAGCGTTATAAATATGATGATCTCAAAAATAATTCAATAATATATATGCATTTTCAGACAAAATTTGGAATGTCCAGTTTCATCATGTTCCTGCAGATGTTTTGAAATGGATCGGACAAAACCGAACACAATACGCCAAGTTTCCTAGTGTGGGCAATATACAATCGTGCGTATTCCCGTTGGCGTTCTTATTTTAAAACGAAATGAAAACGACATTAAGTGACGACACCAAAGGGAATGTACTAAAAATTAAAAAAAAAAAAAAAAAAAAAAAAAAATTGCGGCAATTCAAAACTTTGGTTTCAGATATGGGAACAAAAATCCAGAATATGGAATATTTTCGAAATGGAATAAAACCCTTAAATTTTGATAGTTATTGGGAAAAAGTAGCAGACAAAATCCTCTTGGACCTCCAATCCAACGGTTGGCACAAAGTAAACAAAACTAAATTAGCAAAAAATGTTAGGTAAGATTAAAATTAAAGGTATGAAAGGATATAAAATTCAAAGTAAAAAAGCAGCCAACCAACAAATCTGAAGCCAGAGCAACAGGGGAGGCCTATAGGTAAGCAGATTCCACTGTCAGCGTTTGAAGAAGTGGAGGCAAATTTGTTGCAATTTGATAATCAAATCAATCCGATAGGAGATGTTGTAGGATTCGGTGAAGAAATTCAGGAGCTGACTATTGTGGTGCAAATTTAAAATAAAGCGCGTATTGCTGACTTTCGTTGTTTTAAACCGATTTCTTCCAGGACGTTTTTATATGTTGTTTTATTAAGTCAGAACGTGTTCACAAATCTTAAACAAAAATCTTTGCTGAGCTGTCTGTAGCCTAAATTATTATTTCCTATCACCATCTATATTATATAGAGGATGAATTTTATCTTCTTTTAAGTTTTACCAAATATTAATTCACATAGACAGTTTTCATGTGCTGTTGAAGGTGTTGTATTATAACAGTGCGTGTAGTACTTTATCCACCTATCTCAATCATCACGTTCACTTGATATATAGTTTCTTATATATTCATTACACGTTCTGTGATTTCGTTCTATAGTTCCTATTCTTTGGTGGTGATGTGCTGTAGATGATGTCAAGTCTGTTTTTAGTAATTCCTGGTAAATTTGATTTTATTATTCAGTCCCTATATCAGTTACTTTCTTCATGAGTCCGTAATTAAGTTCGCCATTTTCAAAAGTTGCTATTACATTTTTACTTGGTACTGGTATTGTGATTATGTATTACGTTAAATTAGAAACTATTGTAACAGCATATTCATTGCCGTACTCAGTACGATACAATGGGTCAATTGTGTCTACTAAGACAATATCAAATGCTTTTTGTGGTCTTGCTGTTATAATCATTGGTTTTTTCGTATGTCTTGTAATTTTATTTAACCGAAAATCGGGTCATCGTGATATTTTTCCAATAATTCTATTTTATCATTATTACTAACTATGTGAGTCAGACTAGACAGATTATCTTTTAGTGATATCTGGCATTTTTCAATTCCATTGTTGCCAGCTTTTCTAATCATCTAAATCATCCATGTACAGAAATGCTTATAGTGTCATCATTCCTTGAAATGAATTTGGTGCTATTTTCAACCCATATGGTAGACGTTTAAGGCGAAATGAACCTTTGTCTGTTGAGAATGAAGTTATATTCCTGGAGACTTCATCAAATTCTACGGAATGTTATACGTTTTATAAAAGCCCAAAGACTAAGATGGATTGGCCATCTAATAAGAATGCCAAAAGAAAGAACTACGCGAAAAGTAATGTTACTAAACCCAATTGGAGGTAAACGTCGAGGACGTCCAAGAAAACGCTGGCTAGATGATGTTGAAGCCGATTTAAGTTTTATGAACATTCGGAATTGGAGAGAGAGGGCGATGAATAGGGACGCATGGAAGAGAATAGTTGCAGAAGCAATGGTCCATACCGGACTGTAGAGCTAAGAAGAAGTTAGTCAAGAATATTCTTGGCAACGAAAATTTATTTGCTACTAATTTCTTATTAATTCCCCTGTAATCTATTACTAATCTCCATCGTTTTTCTTTGTGACTTTTTCGGTACTAGTAAAATAGGGTTATTATATGTATGTTATATTCTGAAGTGGAAGGTTCTATTATATCGTCGCTGATTAATTTATCTACTTGCTTATTTATCTCATTTTTATGTGCGTGTGGTATAATATAATTCTTAATGTAAGTAGGGTCATCTGTTTTTAGCCTAATTTTTGCTTATAGAAATTGTTAACAGTTATTTGTTCAGTCTTTAAAGCGAACACATCAATATACACTTCGCGCCACTTGAATAGAACACCCTGCAAATTGTCAGTTTGAATGCAAATCCCTCAAAAATTAACATTAAAAGTAACGATTTTTTCTTGAAAGTTTGTTCAATGACTATATAACCGTCTATATGGAAGATAAACATTATATTAAAAATAAATAAAACATTATATATATTTTTTTTTTATAACCATCTTAAAGCATGCACAAATTTTTGCGCCACTTGAATAGAATATTTGTTTTGTAAGACTCCTACATGTATTGTGTGGATACGTGTTTTAGTTTAATCGCTTTTTGAGGTGAGTTTCAATTATTAAATATCAAATTTAACTGAAATGGATCGAGGAAAGGCCTTAACGGGGGTGGAAAAAGGCAAAAAAAAAATGTTTTCAAGGCTGTGGTCAAACTATTGCAACAAAAGCAAATACAATGGAAATAAGGCGACAAGTAGGTTCCGCATTTTTAGCCAAAGAGTTAAAATAAGGGAAAAATATGAAAGACCGTACTAAAAGTGTCATCTATGATGCAGACAGGCGACTTATTTTGAAAAAAGCCTCAAACTCTCACGAAAACCAAGGCAGAATGTGGACTTAACGCAAGCCTAACCACTATTCGGCGTATAATATCGAAAGTTGCATATTTAAAAAGGTTAACAATTAAAAAACCACCACTAAATGCATTTCGAAGTTAGAAACGCCTAGCTTTTTGCCGTGTCGGGGTCCTATAAGAGTTTCGTAGACTGTTAATTTTTTGATTTTTTTTTATTCCAGCAAAGGCTTATTTATATGTTTTGTGTAAACATATTTGTGAAAAGGACAATGATTATATAATAAAAATAGTAAAATATTCTATTGGTTTTATACAATCGATGAGCGTACAGCAATAGAACAGAGGAGAGTGACACTCTACTGCGCTCACAACATCAACGGCTGCGTCTAACTGTGTGTGAGAGATGTGCAACGGAGACATCGTTTTTTCATTAATACAATTTGTTCTTGGGTATGCCAAAATTAGTAAGAAGAAGAAGAGCGTTCGGTTTAGCTTTCGCGCTGTTCAGTCAGTGATTTTGTGCATTACTTATAAATCGGCATTATTAACATTTTCCGCTTTTGCATATTCAAATTTGGTGCATAATTTCCTTGCGTTTATTTTTAATTATATTGCTAACAGTTTATTTATACAATTTTATAGGCTTTGACGCCGCTCAGTCAGTGTTTTTGTGTGCTATAAATCAGCATAATCGGCATTCTTAATATTTACCCAGTGTTTTGTGACTGGTTTGTGAACATTTTTGCGTCTTTTATTTTATTTTTTTTTCGTAATTTTAACATTGCTATTATTTCGATATGCCTTTCCGATCTACTTTAACTGGTAGAATTCACCGTACACGCCACTGAAATTACATGAGATCAGTTAGAAATGTTATCACAAGTACTTGAAACGATCAAGATATTCATTTATTGAATGGAACGTATAAAATTGCATTGAAATTAATTCACCATAGTTTTGAATCTTATCTATGGGTCTTTAATATTATGTTCTGATTTCTGTTCAGCAAAACATTTTCAATCTGAAATTACTTTACGTAACACAAGCGCTTTTACTTTGTGTTGTCATAAAGGAAAAGTTGCATTACCACCCCTGTTTTTATGAATTTATTTCAAGGTTTGAACTCGAATGACAATATCGTTAAACAACGCTCCAAGATTTACTTTGTTAATATCCGTTCTTATAATGCTTCATTTGCAATGATAAGTTCTGAATTTAAATTTTTTGAATGGAATTTATCATTTTAAGATTCATGACATATTTTACCACCGATCTGCTTCAATTACTCCGGGTTATGGTAGTGATCTGGCATATGCACAGCTTCATTTTTATGACGTTGAAACTGCTGTACGTCATAGACTGAACACTTGAGCAAATAATGGACTTAATGTGTCTATTGTGTATGAATTAGCTAATGAGTTAGATCGTGTAAATGTGTTTGTACGTTCTTTTAGGTCAATGGCTGAATATTGTCACCGTCCTGAAAATACAACTGCTAATGTTTGTATAATGATCAAGATGAGTAAAGCGTGTGATCTTCGTCAATATAACGATGATGTTGCAGCTATTTTTAGAAGCGATGACGGTGAACCGCCTTTTAAGAAAGGTATGGTTGTTTTTCCGAAGTTTTCACGAGAATTTCATAATGTTTTGTTCTGTTCATTAGATCCTTTGTTGTTTCCTAATGTATCACCGGTTGGCATGTAAATATGACACATAACATTGCTTCTACTACTATTTCCCATGCTCCTCGAAACAAAGTTACAATTCTATCTTACAGTATAGTGCATTCTTCCCAAAATTATTTCTTCAATGGATCGTTGATTTGTACTTTAGAATGGAAAGCATCGGATTACATTTCATTAAACAAAATCAGGCTGCTTTGCGTGCTGACCCTTATAATAACTTAAGTGAGTTTATAAATCAAAATCCAAATGGTTCTAGTCCGGTTGTTGTCACTTCTGGACCCGGTAGGCACGTCAAATTTGAATGATTCGTCTCGTCAATTTGTGGCAGCAAACAGCAGCTTGTCGAGTTCTCAAATAGCTGCAAGACACGTCATATCAAAGGACCTATCAACAATTAGCGGCGATCCGGAAGAATGACCATTATTCATCAGCACGTTTCACCATAGCACTTCAGTAGCCGGCTTCTCGCACACTGAGAATATGCTGCGCTTAAAAAAGTGTTTAAAAGGCAAAGCACGTGAACTCGCCAAAGACAAAATGCTTTTGCCCACCATGGTTCCAAAGGTTATCAACACATTAAAAATGTTCTTTGGCAGGTCAGATTATATATTAGAAAAAATGATTGAAAAGGTGAGAAAGCTGCAGGCAGTTAAAGACAAGCTAGAAACCTTGATCGAGTTCGCATTGGCTGTAAGAAATATATGCGCGACAATGGAAACTTGCAAACTGGATGCCCACCTCAACAACCGCATGCTAACAAAGGAACTCATTGACAAGTTGCGAAGTCATCACAAGCTGAGTTGGGCTATGCACGCTCGGAACAGTTCAGTGCCATCCTTTCTAGATGAAGAATCGTCAGTGACGCTTATTGACGAAACGACATTCAAAGAGCTAGGCATTATAGGCGTACCTATGCCATTATGTTTGCAATGGATCAGCGAAACCACTCGCAGTGAGGGCGGATCTGTACAAACATCGATGCAGATATCAGATATGGTGTTAAACGATTCTGGCTTAATAATGTACACATCGTTCGAAACATCGCGTTACCCCAGCAATCAATCCACGCAAAAGAACTGAGCGCAAGGTATTTAAATTGCCTTCACATACCAACGCCGTGCCAACTTTACTGATCGGCATAGACAATTGGAATATCGCGGTTCCACGCAAGATTCGTGAGGGCAATCACAGCGACCCAATGCCTACTAAGATGGAGTGTTCAAGGCACCGGAGCTCGGACAAATGGTATCACATTGCATCACTGCGACTGTAAGTGGCAAGAGCTCCACGACGATGTGAAGGATAGCTTTGGTCTAAAATTAGTTAAGCCAAAAGAACTGCAGTCCAAGTTTCAGTCCGATAGGAGAAATAATAATAAGAACATGAATTGAAATGGGTGGTTTGTATGGGTGTTCGGTGTTCGGGTGGTTCTGACAAATGTACTGCGCATGGTAAAAAGAAAGGTTCGTCAAAAATTTCAGCTCTCGAGCTCAAAAACTGAGCTTCATCAATTCGTCAAATCGAGCTGATCAAGAATATATATACTTTATGTGGTTTTTATTTTGTCTCCTTCTGCCTGTTACAAACTTATTAACAAACTTATAATATTGGGTTGGTGGAAAAGTAACTTCCGAAAATGAGAATTATGTTTCAATAATTTTTTTCATATAACAATGCAACTTTATTTCATCAAATATTTTCCATTGTTATTGATAACCTTTTGCCATCTTTCGGGTAAAACCATAATCCCACCTTTGTAGAAATTCTGGGATTTCTGATCAAAAAACTGGCGAAATACCATTTTGCTTGGGGAATTCATTGTTACGTCATCAAGATAATTCTGCATGGAGCGAAATAAATGGTGCTAGGTCCGGACTGCACATTACACTTCTCAGCCGAGTTCCCTCAATTTTTGCTGAGTCATCAAAGATGTGTGTGGCCTAGCGTCGTCGTGGTAGAAGACTATGCCTTTTCTGTTTACCAATTGTGGCCGTTTTTCCTTCAACGCTGCATTTAGTCTTGTTAGTTGTTGACAATAGAGTTCCGAATTTATCGTTTGCCCAGCTAGGAGCAACTAATAATGCACAAGACCTTTGCAATCCCATCAAATGCACAGCAACAACTTCCTCGTAGTTAGCGCCGGCGTTGCAATGGTTTAAGCAGGCTCACCTTGTTTAGACCATGACCTTTTTACATGTTTTTCATCGCCAGTTATCAATTTGGATAGAAATGGTCGCAAATCATTGCGTTTCAGTAACATTTCGCAAATTGAAATACGATCAATTAGATTCTTTTCTGTCAAATTGTGTGGTACCCAGCTTTTTTGCATATCCCGCCTTTTTATATGGTCTAAAACTGTCGTATGGTGGATACCAAGATCCTTAGCGATGTCACGAGTACTTATGTGCAGGTCATTCCCCACCTTTTCAATAATTTGGTCAACTTTTTCGGTGCAAGGCCGACCAGACCGAGGTTCGTCTTTCACATCGAAATTTCCCGAACGAAATCGCGCAAACCACTTTCGAACTGACCGTTCTGATAAAGTATCTTCTCCATGATGTGCACAAATTTTTTTATGAGCTTTCGCTGCGGAATAACCTTTTTCATAGAAATACAATATATTGTAACGAATTTTCATGGTTGCTAGATTGATTTTGTCGACTAAAGGTGGATTAGAAGATATTTCTCAAAATGATTAACAGTTTAAACAAGTGAAATGTTTTTTAAAAAATAATGCAGATTACTTTGAAATAGTATAATCTATTCATTCGTAACAATGGTTTTGTTTAAAAAAATGTTCCATATTAAACGCAGGAGGAATCGAAAACTACCGAAAGAGTTTTCTGTTGCACCAAAAATCGGTAAACTGGTGGAATTGAAGATTATATAATAGATTTACTGACACAGATGGTTATTACTTGCGTTACCACTGGTAAAGCTGCTGTGGCAATAAATGGTACAAAGCTATTGTCTCTGTCATCCGAAATTGCATATTTGTATAGATCTCTTTTTAGATATGTGAAAGTATTTGATGAATCCAAACTTGGAGATTCTTTCTACGACGAATCCCTCGATCAAAGGCTAGAATAATGTAAGTGCTTCCTCGTGATAATCACCAGACCGAAATACGTCTGCACATGAGCCTCTTAGTTTCAGAATTAATTTTATTACAGCACCTTAACTTAACTTAAACCTATAAAATTCAATTCAAATAACAGTTATTTTCGCTAAAAGTGTAATAACAGCATTCAGAAAATATATTAGGGTGGCCCCTGATTAGGATGGATCTTGATTAGGATGGCCCTTGCTTAGCATGGGACAATTATCGACTTTACAATTATTAATTTATTTTTTTTGAGAGTTTTAATTTTCTATTAACAATGGGGTAAAGAATTTTTATAGTTTTATTAATTTTTTCAATTGTCCCGCTTATATGACAACGAAACATTAATTTGTTGTCATTCTTTTGAATCGCTTCAATAGCTGCCAAGGATTCTGAACATATACATGTTTTATCTAGACGTCTATTGGCTGTTTTCGCGGCTTTAATAAGGCGATAATCTCTACAGAGTAAACTTCTGAATAACATAGCAAGTTTGAAGATATTGTTTTCCGTAGTTATTGCGTAGGTACCTACGTTCTGGTTTGGAGAACCGTCAGTGTACAATTGTGATTGGTTAGTATGTATTTTGTTTCAAGAAACTATTTGATATAAATCTCTTTACTAGTGTTAGATTTGATAAAAACGCCAACTGTTTATCAATTGTATCTGTTTAAAGTGCGACGTGGAATCCATTGAAGTTTTTCTGATTGGATTAGTAGTTTTGATTTATTCATTACTGCCCGTGGCCCGCACACGTTAAATTTGGAGTAAAACAATTCCCCTTTCCCTATACCATGAAGATTTCCTGCTATCTTTGGAATATCTAAATTCATACACTACATTTTTACTTATTTACTTTTTACAACAATTAATATATTACAGAATGTCTTTATATACAACGTTCACAGCTTTCTTGTCATTAGACAATACAGACATGTTTTCTCTAGAGGTTACGCTTGAAAGAGCGACATACAGTTGGCCATGTGAAAAACAGTCAAAAACAATCTAAGCCTGCAACGTTGAAGGTTTGACCCTGCGATTTATTAATGGTCTTTGCAAAAGATGTCTTTACCGGAAACTGTAAACATTTAAATTGGAAGAATTTTCTTTATGTACCCATGAATTAGTAACTCGTGCTGATGATTCTCCCTCTCTCTCTCAGCTCTATATTTATCCCGAAGCTGACTAAGGCGAGCCTCACGTTCCGTTGTTGATTCTTCATCTCTTGCTGAACGTACTCTTTTGGCATTCACTGTACTACGACCTATGTTCGAACGACGACGTCTTCCAGACATGACTTTATAATTTCTTGATAGTAATAATCAGACTTAAATAAAAAAAATCTAAAATCACATTTGTTTCGACCGTTGGCGTGTCTTCCTCTTCGTGGTGTGCCTTGACATACAGGGTTACTTTCGATTACGTGATCGACACCGATTACTCCTCGGTTATCGCTCACAGCTGCCGTAACAGTATATGTATAGTGAAAATAACAGTATTTCTCCACTATTTAATGGATGTTATTATAAATATAAACCTTCCTCTTCAATCACTCTATTTATTAAAAAAAAACCGCATCAAAATACGTTGCGTAGTTTTAAAGATTTAAGCATACATAGGAAAAAAGCGACTTTGTTTTATAATATGTATATAGATATAGATATAGATTTGAGTTTCGTTTGGCGGAAAGAAAATTAGCGGATAATTTGTTGTCATGTGTTTGCCTAGACAAATATGTAATTTGACTTATAATGTTAACTAAGGTCATGTCTTCGTTGAGTAAGCTCCAAGCCTTTTGTCCTTTTAAGTTTCTCCAGATCTTTATTCCACCAAGGTGTACCTTGTTGTTTATGGGGTTGTGAGAGAGGTATGCTGGGTTGCTCCTTTGTTAATGTTTAGTGATTTTGGTATTTGAGTGTTAAACCTATCACTGATTTGTTCAAATTTTACCAGTTTGTTTGTTTTGTTATGAATCTCTTTGTGTAGTTGTATAGTGTTTTATTAGTATTGCCGGTCCTAATTTCTATGTGAATAGGGAAGTGGTCACTACCGTGTAGTGAGTCTAAAGTGGCAATATGGTTTTAGGATAGTTGAGGAAAAGGTATGTGTCAATGTCAATGTGAGTTTATGTGTTGTAGGTTGAAAAATGTGTCTGTTGTCCATTGTTTGGGATTATGTATTTGATGACGTGTAAGTACTTGACTAAGGTAATATCTCATTGGTTGCTTGTAACGGAGCCCCAACAATTGTTCCAACTGTTGAAATCGCCCATAAACGAGTTCAGATGAACGAAGACGTGATAGGTGGGGTTTAGTGGGTGCAAGTCCCACACTTCGAATAGTAGATTCGTTTGGCTTTTAATGCTTCCCCATCGAGGAAAAAAAAAAAATTCTAACCTTTGTGAGACATCTGTTCTGTATCTATGTATTAGATTATGCTAAAGCTTACAAAGCAGGCATTGGCAAGATAATATTCTTGGCTTTTTTATATTTTGTATCTGGCTCTTTTTGATATATTCTTCTTTGTGTAATTTATTATTTTTTTTTTTTGTATTTCCACCGATGTGCTAAATGACATGTTGTCGTCGCTTATGACATACATCTTTGTTTGTGATGTTGTTGTTGGTATCTGTGGGTATTTGCAATCTTGCTTTGTTTTGGTCACCGTTGAATACAGTTATCCGTCATGCTGGTTTCCTGCTTTGTAAATTATCCAGGCAGCTCTGTTATTTACATTTTGTATAGTTTTAATTTCTTGAACATCTTGGTGTGATTTGAATATTGAGCAATTTTTGTCTCTGTCCTGGTGTTCGCAGTTTAATTGCTTGTTTAGGCGGCAGTTTATGCAGTTTGGGCTTAGATCGCATATTTCTCCGTTCTGCACGTCAACATGTAAATCTTCGCTGCAATTATTGCATGCTGTTTTCTTCCGACATATTTTTGCGCTATGACCCAATTGTTTCAGCGCATTGGGAGGGGAACGTATGGGTGTACTTTAATATTTTCATATCCAATAAACAGGTAGCTCAAGAGTCACAAATGTAATTATGATTAACTCGGGCTAAGTAAGAGATCCATTTTGGTTTTTAAAATTTTTTTAAATTTCACTTTTTGTGTATTAAGGATTTCCACCTCAGCGATTCCTCGTAAATCGTGACTGTTTATAACACCTTTGGTGTAGTTTAACATATTGTGTACAATTACGGATATTGGTATGGTGTTTGGATAATTTGTAAGCTTTATTAGTTTGTTAGCTTGTGCTTCCTTTTTGGTTTTTATCAAGAGAAAGATGGCAAATCTCTCGTTTTTTGCAGAAGCAACTTCTCCATCACAATTAAAATCAATTAGTTTTTTTTTATTACGAACGGAGAGATGCCTGTTAGAACACCATCATCCGTTCTGTAAATAATAAGTAACTTCAGGAGTCGGGGGATGCTTTCTCCAGATGTCAGGAGGAGCTATGTTGTTTTGCTTATATTTATTCACTGATAATGTGTCAGGTGAACTGTAGATTGTTGTTGTGGTTTTATTAGTTAAATTTTTACTGTTACTTTTAAAGAAAACTTTTAAGAAATATTCGCTTGCGCTAACTAATTGTACAACCACCCACTTCTACTACACAAAGTACATAGACTGAACAATAAATATTTTATGCACACATTTAATAAACAATTTGTATTAGTTTCGTCACAAAATTGAGGTTTTTTTTTTCCCCGAATCTATATTTATAAAAATAACCCAAAAAATAATATGACCCAACAAAACTCGGGAACGGCTGGACTAATTTTGATATTTTTGTTTTTGTTGTACTCATGGAGTTACTAGTCAGGTTTGTTGCTACATTTGGGTACGGTATGTGGCGCTGTTGTCCAGATAGAGGCAGTTTTATGTCATTTTTTTAACTTTCTTTCATTTGGAGCATGATATACTGAAGCGATTTTAATAATTTATTTTTTGACGCACAAATGAATTTTAATGCAACAAATTGAATTTTTTTATTTTTTATTTTTTTTTTTTTAAGTTAACAATACTTTTTTCACTATTAAGTTTTTAAAAAAACTGCAAGACCAAGCACAAAACGTTTTATAGTTTTCTTCGTTGCTAATGTTGGTTTTTGTTATTGTTGTATTTTCTTCTCACTTTTTAATAACTGAGCACGGGACACGCAACGCACGGCGGGTAACACTAGTATTTTACAATTATCGCATGAAATCGCGCACACCAACCAAGGTCTCAAAAAAAAACCAAAAAAAAAGATAAGAACTAAGAACTAAGAGTCCTCTATGCCCCTAAACACCAGTGTATATATGTCCTCTTCTAACAACGGACCACCTAACGGATTTTATAAAAAAATTAACAACACCACCTGTCATGTTGAATACGAAAGCTTTTTCACCAGTTGCCTCAAACAGACGGACAGATGCTTGCCGGTGATCGCTTTCTAGCACAGTCACCAGATTTATCCGTCCGATCATATGAGCTTGGATCACAATATGATCGTATTGTTAGCACAGTGCCGGCAAAAAACCACCCAGTCGGATACCCTCAATTAAAAAAAAAGAAATAGGTATCGTTGGGCACCCGTGTAGAGCGCAGCTCCATTCAGAACAAAAATTTTAGTTATTATTTTTATTTCTTTTTATTGAAAAATTTATGTTTTAAAGTTGAAATTTTCACAGAAGGTGTAGTTCTATCCGGGAACCAGCAACAACTACTAAAACTAAAATATTTTCATAAACTTAAAGGGGTTCCCGAATTTGGATGGTTGGTGGCCATGCATTAGAAATGTATACTGTCGAAATTTCAGTTTGATAGGATCACTAGGGAGAGTAACTCCCATACAAACCCCCATTAAAACTCAAGTTCTTATTAGAAAAACTGTTTTGCGTTTTGGCCTATTGAACTGAAATTTAGACACTATAAGCTTTTGATATAGGCGGGTACATTTGTTGGAATCAGTTAAGTCCGACCACTAAGGGGAGTACCAATCATACAAACCCCAAAATGGTACGGAACCCTCCGTGTATTAGTCTGACTCGCACTGGCCAATTTATTATTATTATTATTTATTTATTATTTTTATTTATTTATTTATTTTGATTCTCTTTAAATACAAAAACACAAAAAAGAATGAACGATGTTTACGCTGATGACTGATTAATGCAGGAATGAGAGATCTATTAAGACAGAATTAAGTAAAAATAAATAAAAATATGTTCGTAGCAGAAAAGTGCATACTTAAAGTGTTTCACTCTTTTGTTATTTAATTCGATTTTCCGATTTCCTAAACTCGAGTTTTGTTGTATATTATTTAATGTATTGTAGTTACACAGCGTTTATAAAAATATAAAACCTAAAAAACAAAACAAAATTTTAAATTTAAAAACCACGTTTTCGGCAACTGTTTGTGATCAGTCTATCATCTAAGCACTAGCCAAGCCACGCGGTGCTTAATTTCTGATATCGACAAGAAAAGTGTTAAAAAAATTTTAGTGCCAGCTTAAATGTAGAGTGAGCTGTTCTCCTTCCACACTGAAGAGTGCGACACTGTCAATTATCTTCCGGAAAATAATTCGCTGCACTCCTGTTAACTTTGGTTAGTTTTATTATTTAAATGTGGTTTCTCGGAAGAGTGGCACCAAATCTTGGAAACGTGCCTCCTAAGAAAAAAAAAAATATTTTCAAGAAGAGTCATCATTAAAAATGTTGTTATTAATCCATGTCATGTTGATTACTGACCTCTCTCACGTGATGTAAAACGTCTTCACAACAATTTGTACGGATATTCTTGTGTGTACTAATACCCGTATAAGACGATTGTCTCGTTGATTCTTATTTGGTTTCCACACTAAGAACGATCACATCAACGAAGCGACCCGCGCACTTCGCTTCCCAACAAACCAAAATTGAGAGAGAGCGGAATGGTCTTTGGCTATACTCTGCGTATACATACAAGAGAGCAAAAAAGACCAATAAATAACAAAAACAACACAAAATTCAAGAAGGAGAAGAAGCAAAACATGAATACCGAAAACACAAATTTGTGTGGGCAATTTTGGGACAACTTAATCCTGAATCCGCACGGGTGGTCTACCTATCTTCTATCTGTTTATTTTCTATCTATATAATTATATACAGAACCGATTTTAATAATATTTTTTTAAACAACAAATGAATGGTATTGAAGCAATTTACATATTATCTCTCGTCTAGATACACGATTGATGGCACAGCGTTGATTCACTTCAGCTTCAGAATTTCCAAGGAAATATGAGTTATCTCCGATCATAATGCTCCAGCGAAATGGTGAATTTGTCCTTGAATCTTTCATATAGAAATTCGTTTATGGATTTTTCATATTCGTGGTTACATGTATGTTGGAACGAATGTGTATGATCTGTATTACAAAAGAAAAAAATAACTTAAAAGTTGGATTGAAACCCCGTTCCTCAATTATATTTGCACCAAATGATGTCATTTCTCCGACCGATGTTTTGACGTGTCATTGCTGGCACTTTTTCTTATAATTTGATCTATAGTTGTCACGACATTATAAAGAAATTTTGTATCTATCGGTCTCCTGCATAAAGATATTTGTTTGTTAGCGCAGTGGTTCCCAAACTTTTTTGGAGCAGGGACCACTGGTCGGAAGCCCTGTATTAAATACATATTCATAGTCGCTTTGATCTAAACTTGTCATGACATTGTGAAGAGATTTTGTGTCTATCGCTTTCCTGCATAACGTTATTTGTTTCTTAGTGCAGTGGTTCGCAACCCTTTTTGGAGCAGGGACCACTTTAATTTTACTATTATTATTAGCAGGGACCACAAGGTTAAAAATAAATTTCAATCGAAACGTTTAATTTATTTTTCGGATCATATATAAGCTCCTACGTACAACTGGTTGGAACCATTGTATTACACATTCATAGTTGCTTTGATCTAGGGCTGTCATGATATTATAAAGAAATTTTGTGTCTGTCGCTCTTCTGCATAACGTTATTTGTTTGTCAGTGCAATGGTTCGCTACCTTTTTTGGAGCAGGGACTTTGATTTTACTATTACACTCACCCTAACTTAACAAAAAACAAACGAAAGCGATCCCAAAAACAAAAATTGAAACACAAAGAAAGCAAGTGTACTCAGAGAGGAAAAATACAACAATAACAATAACTAAAGCATTAAAAACGAAAAAACGTACGAAACTTTTTATGCTTGGTCTAGCAGTAATTTGGGCCACCAACCCATGAACTTTTTGGAGTTCGAATTTGGTAGTGCATCGGGTACGAAGTCTGACCAGAGGCTATTTTCTGGTACCACGAGTGGTCAGGAGTGGTGTCTGTGGTTTAATACCCAACTGGGGGTAGAGTAATAACTCGACGTGGAGTTGCGTTATACAACCGGGTGCTGTGATCCAGAGAGCAGCAGAGGTTTAAGATGGGCCTTGCTCCCCACCAAGGAGAGAGTCATATTTACCAAAATAAATATGACTTAAATTTGGGACCTGCGGATATATATCCAAGGGGACGTTGATTGACGTTTATCAATCCATGTGCTTGGCACCGTGTTCTTAAGTCTTCACAGCAGGTGAGCACGTAAAACCCCGGTACTTCATTGTATGTTAATGTTGTATAATTGTAATATCTTTATTGAAACTATTCCGGAGGATTTTACAAAAATTTATTTGTTGGGATATGGAAATAGAAATACACATTCTGTGAAAATTTCAAGTCCCTACCTAATGCGATTCATAAGATAAAGAATCAAAAAAAAGTGACGAATTGTATTTTTTTACTTAAATTTTTAGTATTAACTTTTGCCAAACGCCGCTAGAGAAGTTTCACTTCAAAAAATGTCATGCAATAAAACGGACTCCCCACTATAAAGTGAAATCCCATGCGACGAACTGGCGGATTAAAACATCTTATACGAAAGCAATCATATACTTATTCAAGAAAGCACAAAAAGAAATGACATAGGTATTTCGTGGAGCCGCAGTGTATTTATTCTGGTTTTCGAATAATGTTAATCTTAATGAGATAAATACGTTGAAAGCTTGAAAAAATAATTGCTCGAAATGCTCACGGTTCCATTTTTTGGCTGGGAGAATGTCAAGTGCCTGCAAACAAATAAAAATATTGCTCATACATATATCAAAATGTTCTGAATACTTTTAGATTAAAAATATAAAACTGAATTGGTAAAAAAAGGAAAGCACTTATTGGGTTCATCTGTGTTCACGAACACCATTTCCCTGTGGTAGTTGTAATCAAAAACGGTGTTCGCCCTTGACCTTGTTGTTATTTTCTCTAAACAAAAAAAAAAACCCGAAGTTAATCTTCAGTGTTAAATAAATAGTATTATAATTTTGTTACTACCATAGAGCACGATTTCGACTTTAGTTTGCTTACGTTTGCAAGAATGTTCACAAAGCGTGATATACATTAATTTCTTAAAACTTGACTGCTTCTTACGCACCCTGCTAATAAATGGGAGATAATCAATCTCTACAAGCATTCGCTACCCTTAATCAGAAAGTTTTTATCATTGGCCACACAACGAAAGACTAACGCAATTTAAAAATCACATTAAATTAGTCAGCAAGAAATCACCGCAACGAAACCATCAACAAATCAAGTTGGAAAGCTGGAACAGAGGCAACTACGTATGAGGACGAACAACATCAGATGATTAAGTTGAAGCCACTGATGATGATGACGACGCAAAAGAGAAGCAAATACAAAATCATTCACAATTTGTGCCAACTGACGCTTAGGCAGTTAATCATTAATTCTGTCAGACTTTTACTCATTGAGTTAAATTGCCTTAGAATTTGTTCACCCATCGGCAGAACCAAGAGTAGCAATTAATAAAAATGTAAATTCAATTAAATTTATATGACAGCGAGCTGTCAGTAGAGCTCAAATTAAAAATTACTAACAAGACCTGTTCTCGCGATCGCCTTGAGTGCATGCTTAATTAAAAACCGAACAACATTTTATGAGAATGCGAGGGAATCTAATTTTCGAGTCATCAATTTGAGCGACGTTGACCACCCATAACGGGTTTCTTTTTGTCGAGTAAATTAAAATTATACATATGCTCATGTAGATATGTTTTTTGTTTTAACAATATATCAAAATCGATGTACAGAAATCAATATTACAGAAATTGATTTATCCGCATCATTCTATATTATGGCGATCCTAATGATTTCTAGACCTTAGGTGGCATCTGTATTGGAAATAGCTTGGCAGTTAGGATTAAAAAGTGAGATGACTATAGTCGGGTATGATATGTTCTTTTACAATTCATGTTGACGTTTTTAAGGCATGCAAGCCTAGTCTATCCGGTTTTCATATTTTAGGATAAATTTCTAGGCGTTGATCTAAGTTTATTGCACTACCTTACCATTGTGTTCTTCATTGGCTCAGTTATTAATATTTAATACAAGTCATGTGCATTAAGATCCTTTTTTGCATATTTTTTCGAGGTCCCGAATTTAAGTGTACAAGATACCCATAGTGGGTTCCATCCACCTAAATGAAAGTATGTATGTTCTTAAGTTGTTTGAACGCAATTTCCAACTTTTTTGAATATTGACTGTATATGCACACTGTTCCAATCACAGCATGCAGATCTCTGATAGCCTTACATATGCATATTGCAATATTACAATAAAAAGGCGCGGCTGTGCTAAAAGGCTCCTGAGCTTGTACCCTTTACTAACTTCATCGTGACTACAGAGGCTTAAATGGCAAAACTTACAAGATAGTAACTGCATCTTTAAAAGCAAATTGGGACGAAACCTGCATCGAATTAGCAAATTAGGCAAACTAACACTTGACTACAACTTATGTCAAGGAAGGGTAGTTAATAGCTATGTATTGTACGTCGTGAAGGCGTATCATTTGTTGCACAGTAAAGCAGACAGCCAGGCAAGCGGCATGATCATTAAATACATCTTTTTACCATTCTAGTATTTTCAACTTTGTTCATTTTGGCTTATAAGCTGAAATTTACGTAAAAACTTCCGGCATTATGGCGTCATCGTTGGCTGTTGCCCTTTTAAGCCACTTAAATCGAGACCAGTCAGCTGTGTGAGGGCCTGTTTGAGATGCGAATATTTAAAACTAATTTTTGTTGTTGTCATTATAGCTGTTGTGCAAACATTTGCTCTTCCACGGTATAATTTACTTCATTTTCAGGTAAAATTAAACTTTGAGTGAGAACCTCCCTTGTCGATTTCGTTCTTCGTCAAACCCATATCAAAATGGTTATACCTATGCATTTTTACGTTCCTGAGCAAATCAATGCTTTTAAAAATCATTTTGCTTTGGACATCTATTCTACCATGCTTTAGAAAACTTTAAGTAATTCGATCATTCCGATTTCTACAAATTTTGCACTAACACCTATTTTTATATTATACTGTCCTTGTATACGCACATCACAAGTGCGTATATGATATACTTGTAAACCAATCAAGCGATTCAATACGGACGATGAATAAATTAAATTCAAAGTAACCAACGAAAACCATCATGAGGTAACCCTTCACAAACGAAGCCTGCATTGACAGCAAGCAAGGATATGTTTAGCCTTTGGTGAGATTGAACGGGGATTGTCTATTACAAACCACTCCAGCTGGGTGTAGCGGTTAATTCGGTCCTTTACTGTTCACAACCGACCACTTAAACAAAGTAATCATGGATAAACTACATCAGTTCTATACTATATTTTTACGGTGTGCTCTAATAAATATATATTTATTAGATGCTTTTTTGATAATTTCTGAGATATGTACATGCGTTATGGTGTCTATAAATCATTCTTATGAATAAACTTGTTTCTTCGGAATTCGTTTTTCTCTCATCCGGTCCTTACAAGCAACCACTGGCTTGCGTAATAAATTAATTATCAATTCTGTTTTAATGCTAATCAAATTAATTAACGTACCTACAAATGCCGCTACAAAGCGTGTTTTAATGATTTATGAGCACATTTCGGAATGTTACTTTAAAAGAAAGACACTTAATATTTTTATTGCCGGTTTTTGTTTGTATTTTTCGATACAATAAATAATATAATCAAAATATTTTTCTGAATATATGAATAATGTACTTTGTATTCTAATTCGAAATTAAATTAATATGTTTATAACTTATAATGAATGGATTTAAAAGAGCCGAATGTGATATTTTATTTTAGGTTTAGGTGCTTAAAGTTCATTAACCACTCCAAAAGAAAAATTTATAAATTAATTGCTAATTAACTACAAAGAAGATATTAAAGTTATCTTTTCCTGCCACCTCTAAAAAACCATTCTACATATTAAAAAACTATTCAAGAACACTATTCGTTAAAATTTCCTACAAACAAATAATTTGCCAGTAACGAATCTCAAACTCCAGTTTTTTTTTTTTAAATCTGAGTATATATGTATGTATATACTCACAATATGAATGACGTCAATAATTTTCAATACAAGCAGATTACATCATCAACAATTTGATGAAAACCTTGTCGCACTTGTGTTTTTAGCGTTACATTTTCTTCACAAATTAAAAGTCCTAGTCATGTGTATTAGTCGCTAAGCGAGTACTGCCTACACTCATTTATTATATTATGTTTTTGTATGTGCTGCTTTAAAGTATTCATTTTCATTATGCTCCAGAAATCAAAACCCAAAGATATTAATTATGGTATTTATGGTTTGGTAAATGGCTGGACTTACGCTTCTGGGAAAGTATATAGCGTTTTTTTTTTTTATTGGCACTTACCTAAATTTTCCATCTGTGAAAGTATTTAGCTTAGTTCTGCAAAGCATCCTCAAGGGTTTGATGGATAACACTATAGATGTTGCCAGACCAGAATATGGCAGTGTCGTCGGCAAAGATTAATGCATAATAATAATTCAGAGATGAAAAGTCCTATATTTACTCAAAAATATCTGTCAGGCAGAAAATTGCGAATTATTCTTACTAGGTACAGAGTGGGTGTGTATTAGATTGTGTATGAGGCCATTGTGCCACACAGTTGAATGTCCACAGTTAGTATGCCAACGGATTCCTTTGATTTTAGTTTGTTTGTACAAATTGTTTGAGTTTATTAAGCGGATGCTGAGGTCTAAAACCGTATTGGAAAGAAGAGAGAATGTTGTTTCCGTCAATGTTTGTATTTAATAATTCTTTAATTATTCGCTTTAGGATTTTATAGTAACCGCAAAAGAGAATTAACTTTCTGGTGAGTCAACAGGTTTACCTGGCTTTGCAATCGCCACTATTTTGGCTAACTTCCAGCTGCGTGGAAAGTAGATAATGCATCTATACAATACATCTACTAAAGACAAGAGCTAGTAAATTTAAAGCACGTATGAGGAGATGTAAAACTGGTTGTTATAAAATAACAAAAGCTTGTTTTTAATTATTTTTGTGATATTCCGGAATGGTTGAAAGTTTGTGTCTAAGTAGGCAAGTTTATTGTTCCTGTTAATATTATTAATTTTTAACAATTGCATTTTAATTTGACGGTTGAGAATTTTTAATCTGGTCTTGAATATTGGTTGCCTATATCTTATCCAGTATATTTGTGCAATATTTCGTATTTTTATAAGCTCTTTACTATTATGTTAAATGGATGAGTGATGTTAAATCGATGATGTTAAATGGATGAGTGATATAGGATTAAGGTACGGTGATGAAGTTTATAATGGATTCAACCTCGTTACAGATAGATGGTGCATTTTCGTTTAATGTTGATATTAATCGGAAGCGTTGGTTGAAGATATTCCTGAACATCTGCTATTTTGCTTTTGAGTAGAGTAGAGTTTGCTTGTTTGAAGTGGTTATGGTCGACTTAACTTTGCAAATAACGGCTAAATTTTCTGATGAAAGGCAGTTTTGAACCAGTGGTTCAGTGAGAAGATGAGGAGAACTAGCTAAAAAGAGGTCTAGGATTACCTTTGTAATTTGATGGAAGGTATGTGGGATCTCTAGAGTGAATAATTCTAAATTTGCTTGGAAAGAAAGTTCTTATAAAATGTTACCCCAGCAATTTACTCTAGGCAATTTCACAGGCAATTCCTACAGTTAAAATCACCACCTAGTATAAAGTTACCATCATTACGATGCATCTTAAGTAAGTCAGCCTTAAACATGCCTTTTTTGTGTTGGACACCTCGCTGAAGAGCTGGAAAAATAAAAATGTAAAATTTTTAATGAGTGTCCTCCATTTATTTCTATCTGAATGCCAAGGTTTTTAACAAGATGAGCATTTATTCCAACAATGTGCTTATGTTTTATCTCGCTTCTCATAATTATTGTTACACCACCCCATAAAAGCACAACCGACGCTCTTGTAAACAGAATAGCCTGGGTAAGAAAACTGTCGTAAAGGGTTAGCCACGATTCACTTTCGAGTAGAAGGCAGATACTGTCCATATCTTCGAATTTACTTAAAAAGTGTAAAAGTTCACTTTTTTTTACCATTCTATGCCATATTGCTCACACAATTACTTAAATTAATTTTTGGCGTATGCATATTTTACTGAGTTAAACTGTTCTCTTTTATTTGTGCAGCAGCTTAGTTTGTCTATGAGTTCATTCAAAAGCGAACTAAATTCGTCCAGCGGAAACAGCTCAGTTAACTTTAATGTGTTGTGTTGTTGTTGTTACTAATCAGCGCTTCTCTGTAACTAATTAAATTGTTGCGTATATTGGAATTTACCGTTTGATTTGTTGTTGGGCTTCAATCAAGAGCTAATCTCAAACTGCTTATGCTGGTGAATAGTAGAAGAAGAATAGTTTGAGATTTCTTTTTGTGATTGTTTTTTCCAAGATTGCGTTGGCCTTTCTGATTTCTTAATTTAGGGCAAGCGGGATCGGTAGCGTGGTGATCGCCTTTACAGGTTGCACAGAAATACGGGACAGTTTTTGTGCAAATTGCTGTGTTATTTGGACCCGCGCAATGCGCACATGATGTTGTAACATTGCGCTTACTTGATTCATGTCGGAAAATATGGCAATTGTAGCGCTGGATAAGTTGTTTAGTTGGCTTGATTTTTAACTCCCAGATCATGTAGCGTTATTGCGCCGTTTTGGAAATAAACAACGTACAATATTAAGTTATAGCCAGTTTGTATTCTCTTTTCGATAGTGTTGACATCGATGCAATTTAGGCGTCAACTAGTTAGTAGATCTTTTATAGTGGAATTGCTCACTATTTTCAATCCAGAGAGTATAGCTTTATAAGGATTTGTTTGCCTTGTTTCGTGGCTCATTGTAGATCAAATTGAAATCTTCTCCTGAATTTAAGAAGATTTTAATGTCTTCACAGAGTAATTAGCAATGTGCTGACTAAATCGTGGACAGCCTTTGCAGGCATTATTGGTGTAGGCTGCTCCTCATCAGCAGTGACCGTCATTATCGATGGTTTGGAGAGTTCGAAAATAATTATGGTAATTTTCGATTTACATAAACGCGGCATTTTTTTTCTGTCTGTTTTTGTGGAGTGACGTAAAACGACGATAGCAAAGTCGCCGTTTCTCTGACGACCGCACTCTATTCAAAATTATTGCAAGTGCTGCGCTATGTACTTCAGTTTGTTTTGAATATTCATTATTTATATTATTATTATTATTATATATTTATAATATTATTTTAATAAGAATGAATGATTTTATACTAACACCGATGATAAGGACAGGAAGGCATACTTTATTTTTCATTTGGTAAGTCAATTGCATTTTTTATGTTTATGTCTAAAATAAAAGGCATCGGGAAGCAAGGAAATGAAATACCAGAAATGTAATATGCGATGAACACACTTAAAACACCCACAAATGATTTTCAAAACAACATTTAAGTAAATTCATGATCTTACTGAAATTGTTTTGTTTCACACAAATTCAAGGTCTTTGGAATCATTTTTGGACATGGCACTGCTGTACGAATAGCGATCGTGCAATAATGACGTGTTAATTGAAATGAACAGACTTAAAAATATGTCCAGCAGATACTTATGTCAATGCTATATATAAAAGCTTCTCGCGAGATTTTCGTATACAAATTTCTTCTATAGATAAACACACTTAAAATTACTTTCTTCAAAATCTTTATATATATAATTCTTCTGTGAGTGTGTATGTCACTGAACTTCTCTTAAACGACTGGACCGATTTTGATGAAATTTTTTGTGTGTGTTCAAGGGGATCTGAGAATGGTTTAGATTCACAATATGTATGTATATCTATTATATAAAAACTAAACTTTGTTTGTTTGTTTGTTCGAGTCTTATGCGCGGCAATACCATTCTTCTGATTGCAATGAAATTTTTTGTATGTGAATAGTTGGTTCCCGCCTTGGACATAGGATAGTTTTAGATCCGATATTTGGGGCAGTTGTCGCGTAATTGGTGAATCAATTGTTGCATATAAAGCTTAGAGACATATTTTTAAATTAATCAGGTCGCCTGCGTTAAAACCCTAAGGATACTATGCCAATTTTTGAATTAAATTATTCGATTCGTCTCATTTTTTCAAAAGTATTTCAAGTGCTGTGCAACGCACTACAAATTGTTTTGAATAAATTGAAAGACTCTATAATACAATAATACTGAAGACAAGGCCAGGTGTACGTTGCTGTTCATTTGTCAAGTCACTGGAATTTTTTCTGTGTCTGTCCGGTTGTCCAAAAAAAAAAGCGGCAGGGGGAAGCGAGAATGAAAGACCAAAAATATAATTCAACTTTTCTATTCATGATCGTACTGATCACACAAGTTTAAGGATTTCGGTTGCCTGTGCGACGCCGGGCTGTGTACTCTAGTAAACATATATATTCTCACGAGATTTTCATGTGTGAAATCCTTTTATAGACAAACAGTATTTCTGCTTGCAATGGAATTAGTTTCAAGATAAAAAGGATGTTCAAATTTTAAGTATATCTTTAAATTGACAGCGTGCCAATATACTTTAATTTCCAATAATTCTCGCGATAAGCTTTTGTATCATGTTAAGGTATTGTACAATTGTATAATGTAACAAAATTATGAGTTCACTTTGGTTTCATTTATTTCAAAATTTATTTTTTAAAGCGATCATGATACAATTGAGTCATCGAAATGAAATGTGACACACACACTATTCGTTGGTGCTGACTTGGCAAAAGAGGTAGCCTCTATACAACATTCACTTAGAAGTTATAATACAAGTAAGTAGTTTGCTTTTTCCATAGTTTACTAGAACTAAAGAAAAATCATTTGTTTCAAATTTCAAAATACAAGTACATGTAAGATTTTTTTTTTCAAAGAAATTTTAAAGAGTATTATTATTTTTGGTGAGTTTCAGGAGCGTTGATCAAATAACTAATAAGCATTATCAATGATATAATAGCCACTTTTTTCTTCGGGGGAAAAAGATTTTGGAATTCAAGAATTTTTCCAAGGAGCGAATGAAAGGCCTAAAACGGCGGTTGTTAAAAAATATGTGGCCGTTCAAGTTTTGCGTTTCGTTTTCACCCGATTTGGCCCCCTGCGACTTTTTTCCAATTAAATTCCAACAATATTTTGTTTTAGACAGTTCATTGTTATCGCTCGTGATCCTATGCTTTAAGAATAAATCGTATTCTATGTCATATGAATTTATTGTAACTCATGAGCTTTTTTACATATGTTCCGACTGTCATATATGCTGTCATATATTTTCACATTTTAAAAAGTTTCTAAATATCAAGTTAAGGATAGTCTTCTTGCCAAACAGTGGTGGATTAACACATTTACCGCCCGTAGGCTATTTTCACCTACATCTTCAATCACACAATCATGTTAATTAAATTTTGTTTTTATCAATGAAATTGCAACTTTACCTATATTATATTTTTATCAGACCAACTAACAAATATTAATAAGAATTCAATAGAACTAAAAATGTAAAAATGTTTAGAAGGACTTTCGTTAAATGGATATTTACAGCTTTCATACGATATTATCATTATTGGTTTTATACTCTTCACGGTAGTGAATAGTATTATCAATTTGTCATGAATTTTGTAACAGGCAGAAAAGACGAAAAAATCCACATAAAGTATATACATATATTCTTGATCAGCGCGATTAGACGAATTGATTAAGCCATGTCGTTTGTTCGTATGTCCGTTTGTATGTATGCAAACTAGTCCCTCAGTTTTTGAGCTAGAGAGTTGAAATTTGGACAAATCTTTTTTTTTACTATACGCAATACATTTAAGGGAACCAGCCGTATCGGCCCACTAGAGGGGTACCTATCATACAAACTACCCATTTGAATTCATGGTCTTATTAGAAAAACTTTTTTGTTTTTTGTCCTATCGAACTGAAACATGGACACTATCAGTTTCCAAGACAGGCGCAGGACATTTGTCGGAACCAGCAGAATCGGACCAACAGGGGGAGTACCTCCAATAAAAACCACATATTTTGTTGCGAATAAAGCTTAAACACTTGGTGACGCCGACGTGATATCGAATCCAGCCAAACTGAATTGGTGTTCCAATATTTGACCAGTGATCTTCTTGGAAGGAATTCAGTTGTGGTGTGTGTGTTTAGCCACCCTACCGGTAAATACAACAGGTTTGGTCACGAGCTTTTTCATGCCATTGTTTTAAATTCAACAATGTTAGCAAATTAAAAATTGTATGTCATAAGTATGCGGAAAATATTGCCTTGGGCAGGATTCGGACCCACGTTGAGCGCACTACGATGCACCTGCTTTATGCACTAACTAAAGAGACGCGTCATTTTAATATATTGGGTTGGTGGAAAAGTAACTTCCACAAAATTTGAATTGCTAGATTTAAAAAGCGACATCTCTGTAAGTATTAATCCGATCTGGGAATGCTATACAACAATGAAAAGGTGCCAACCTTGGTAAAACCATGCTGCTAAAACAATGAACACGTGATTATTAAATCTGCTGTTTTTGCGTAAAGGAAATGAGTGCCGAAACAGAGAAAATTCGTTACAATATATTGTATTTCTATGAAAAAGGTTATTCCGCAGCGAAGGCTCATAAAAAAATTTGTGCACATCATGGAGAAGATACTTTATCATAACGATCAGTTCGAAAGTGGTTTGCGCGATTTCGTTCGGGAAATTTCGATTAGAAAGGCGCACCTCGGTCTGGTCGGCCTTGCACCGAAAAAGTTGACCATATCTTGTTCTTTTTATAACAAGCACTCCCCACCTACTTTCTGAACCATTAGTTCATAATGACCTTTCTTCCGATCATTTACCCTTTAGAAGTAAAATCAGATCAACCATAATCACTTCATGTAAGCAAACTCTACAATACTCTAAAGCTAACTGGGAAACTTATAAGCGCTTCCTTAACCACCGTTTCCAAAATATAGCACAATTGAATTATAATACTGTCCTTGAAATAGACGCCATGATTGATGTATTGTCATCTTGCGTAAATGGTGCAATTGACCAAGCTATACCTAAAAAAGTTAAGAATCTCAACTTCGCTCAAAAATTCCTAATAATATATTAGAGCTTATAAAAGTAAGTAACATTACGCAGAGGCACTAGCTCAGAACTAGGCAACAATTCTTTCAAGCTAGATTAAATCATTTCAATCGTCTTATAAAACGGCAAATGTTTGAATTAAAAAATACTAATTGGAATAATAAACTCTCCCAGTTATATTCAAACAGTAAGCCGTTTTTAAAAATAACTAAATTAATTAAAAACAAAAAAAAATTATTCCTAGTTTCCGCTACAATAACCAAGTATTCAATACTAAGGAAGAAAAAGTCCATGTTTTAAGCAAAGTCTTCGAAGAAAAGCATCATTTGATTGATTTGTTCTCAGATACACATACCACTGAGCTAGTAAATAGAATTTACAACACGCTTGACAACAATATATCATCAGTAGAGCCGCCTGTCACTGTTGCAAATATAAAACAAGTGGTTCGAACCCTTAAAACTAACAAGTCTCCTGGTCCAGATAACATACAAAGCATTTGCCTAAAGAATTTACCTAAACATGCACTTCAATTTTTGGCCCTTATTTTCAATAAATGCTTGCAAAGGTTATTTTCCACTCAGACGGAAGGTAGCTAAAATTGTAGCGATCCCCAGGTCTGGAAAACCTGCTGACTGTCCAGAAAATTTTAGACCTATCAGCCTCTTGTGCGGCTTCTCTAAAATCTTTGAGCGAATTTTAAAATCAAGAATAAACTTGGACATAGATAGAAATAATGTTCCATCATTTCAATGTGGCTTTCGAGCTAACTATAGCTGCATGCACCCTTCCAACAAGCTTAAACTATTCGTTGACAACTTGAAAAACTCCGTCGGTGTGGTTACCTTAGATGTCTCATTCATAAACTCATTAGCATTGGTTTACCCAAGTACCTTATCTTCACCACACGCAGCTTTTTATCTGACTGATACTTTTAGGTGATTTTGGATGGAGTCAAATCAAATAAAAATTTGATAAACGCTGGTGTTCCTCAAGGTTCAGTTTTAGGTCCTATTCTCTATAATATTTATACATACGGTATCCCCACCTTGATCACTGCAACACTTTAAAATTTGCTGATGACACTGCCTTTTATTGTTTTGGCAAAGACTATTGCGAGGTGAAAAAGATCCTCGAAGAATCTTTACATACTTTTGCAACATACTTTCATAAGTGGAAGATAAAACTTAATGCGCACAAAACAAATGCAATTTACTTCACCCGAAGAAGAAAATCCTGCTATCTGCCAAACTCGAACTTGCAGGTTGGTACCCAATCTGTAGTATGGGGAAATAGTATTGAATATCTCGGATTATATATAGATTACAGACTAACATACAGCTTGCATATTAGCAACACAATTGGCTTCGTTTTAAGTATCGACCCTTAGTGTTTAGTCTTAGTCGTTAAGTTATTTTTTAGAAAAATTATCAAATGTAAGGTTTTTCCCATTTTCCTTATAAACTTAAATATTTCCTTTTGTAAAACCATTGTTAATTTTAATCTCTTCTTTTTTTTATTTTTGTTTTCTTAGTAGTAAAGTTATTAACATAGCTAAAACTAAAAAATTTGTTAAACGTATGTATACTTAAATATGGATTCATGGGTCAAATAAATAAATAATAAATAAATGAAACATTTATTAAGTACTAAATAAATTGTCAAATCTAATATCAGGCAACCAGGCGCACAGAAATAGTAGTGAGAAAACTTATCGAAACTGAAACAAACAGAATGACATATCCCTGTCTAGAGTTACGAGTTTATTGACAAGAGAAACACGATGCTTACGAGGTAGATTTCACTCATATACCATGCCTGAAATATTGGTTTGATCGATTTATCGTTTCTGTTTTATGCCCATATTCGTTGTTTGTTATTTTCGTTTGGTTTCGAAAAGTTGTGGGTGGATGAAATTGGATTGCAGAAGCAGCGGTTATCATTGAATGTGAACAAATTTGCGTCGCGACCGAAGTAGACTAATTCACAAAAAAACACAAATCTAGAGTAAATTGAATATATTTACTTGGCCCAAACTCATCGTATGGAGGTTTTCACACAAAAAATTTTGGCAAAAATTTGGCGCCGCTTAAAATCTGCCACCCTAGACAGCCCACTCAGTCTACTGGTAAATTCGCCACTGTTGCCAAAGCTTGTTCAATTTCATTTCACCACACTCTTTTATTTACTAAATATGTTCCACATTGAGTTCAAATGTTCTTTCCTTAATCCACAAAATATTTTCGATATTAAACTGAAAATATTCGCTCCACTAACCAAATTCATAATATTTTAACACTTATTCAATTATTCCACTTTTAGTTACCACAACACTGAAATTAAGTTGTATCATAACCATAATAACAGCTACAACCATGGGCGTAGCCAGGTACGGCCAGGGCAGGGTGACATTTTTTTTATTAAAAAAATTTATATTTTAATTTGCTTTTTTTGATTCATTTTTATTATTATTATTAACTAGCGTTAACCGGCGTGCGTTGCTACACCTCCTATGCGTTAATTGGGTGTTTCTTATAAAAAGCTTTGTTGTAAAATGTGTAATTAATAATTTACAATATATTTTAATATTCTATTATAACCTAAGCAACTTTAAGAATCATTTGTTCTTTAAAAAAAAATCGGTTCAGTATATTTTGCACCAAATAAAAAAAAAATTTAAAAATGGCATAAAACTATCTATATCTGGACAACAGCACTACCTACCGGATCCAAATGTAGCAAAGAACCTGACTGTATCTCCATGAGTACAACAAAAAAAAAAAAAAAAATCATCAAAATTGGTCCAGCCGTTAGTTTTGAGGGGTCATACTATTTTTTGAGTGCATTTTTATATATATAGATGATCACGTAAGAAGAGAGAGAAGTGGTTCAGGTGGAGGGAGAAGTTCTTCTAATTTGACTTTTCCTTGTAAGCAACACATGCCTTTTGATTCGTCCTTCAATTTCAATGCCAAGCAACGTTCCCACACCACTGACATAGTACCTATTGATACTATACGATCGTCCTTATAAGAAATCGAAGGATCGTAATTCATGGCAGAATTTTCTTTATTTACACATGAATTAGTAACGACGTCTTCCAGACATGCCTTTATAATTTCTTGATAGTAATAATCAGACTTAAATAAAAAAAATATAAAATCACATTTGAAGAAACTTTGCTGTGTAAATAATTAGAAGCTAGAATATTGTAGTGACAGTAAATGCTTTTTCCATGAATTATAACACTATGCCAACTACATTAATTTTAAAGATAGGCATATAGGTATATGTATAGTGAAAATAACAGTATTTCTGCACTATTTAATGGATGTTATTATAAATATTATAAATATAAACCTTCCTCTTCAATCACTCTATCTATAAAAAAAACCGCATCAAAATACGTTGCGTAGTTTTAAAGATTTAAACTTACCGACAGAGAAAGCGACTTTGTTTTATAATATGTATAGATATAGATTATTATTATTTTTATTTATTTATTTATTTTCAAAATCGAATCTCTCTTTAAACACAAAAATACATAAGAGAATGAAAGATGTTTTCGCTCATGACTGCATTAATGAGAGAAAGAGGGTTCTATTAAGACTGAACTAAATAAAAATAAAAAAAGATTCCCAGTGCAGGACTTGAACCGCACGCCTTATGTTTGCCAGCCCTACTCACTAACCAGTACACCACGTAGATATTTTAATTGTCTTTGCCTAAATAGCTCCATTATAATAATCATAAATATTTAGAGAGCAGAATGAAAAAGTCCAAGTAGACAAACGTTAAGGTGTATGTGTGAGTTTACGAATTTCATAAGGAGTTATATGCTGTTAAATTTAATTAACTTTACTTTTAGTTTGTTGATCAGTATCATCATTATCTTTATTTATTAATCATTATGTTTGCAAAACTTAATCATTTCATTTTTACTTGTTTATATTTGTTGTTTGAAAGGCCACAGCAAAGCGTAGCTGTGCAAAGCTTGTAATTTATATTTACACAGAACAAATTAAAAGCAATCATTTTCAATATAAAAAAAAATATTTCAAGTGCAGGATTCGAACCCCACGCCATCGGTTTGCTAGTCCTACACTCTAACCAGTAGAAAAAAAATCTGACGATTCTATTTTGAGCATAAAGTTTTGAAATTTCACTCTTGCCGTAACGCACATAAAAGAGCTACGCTCTTAAAAAAGATCGAAGAATAAAAAACTATCAAATTTATTCACCAATGCTGTAAAAAATTAAGTAGAGAGAATGAATAGCAAATAATAGACATTACTTTTTTTTGTTTATTATTATTTACATGTAAGTAGTAGATTGATACCTAAGATTAAACATCACATGTCGAAAATATAGCTGAGATTGAGGATGTTTGTGCTAATGACCTAGGCAATTGGGTAGGACAAACTTCTTTGATGTCGACAAGTCAAAAATTGGATAGGCTAAACGCTGCTGGGTACCTCATAAGAATTACAATTTTGCTGAAGATGCTGAAATCACTAATTTGAAACGAAAATTTAATCATAGTTGGTTGCAGACTTACGCACCGTGAGTAGTTATTCTAAACACCTAAAATGTTCACTGTGCTTATATTGCGTACTATTTCCACCAAAAGTAGTCACTAGCGTTTTGGCCTCATTTGTGAGTCGATCTTTCTCTCGCATTAAAAATATGCATGAATACTGCAAAAAACATGTGATGACATTATCATCAATCTGCAGTCAACGATGCTAAGAACTTTTCGGAAAAAAAGCCCGGGGATGTAATGATGAATACGGCTCACCAGAAGGAAATCGAAGACAATCGACAAATTGTGTCATCTATAATATCTTCAATTAGTTTCTGTGGTCACATGACTTGCCTTTAATAGGTAAAGAGCAATATCAAAGTGTTCTTGAAGACCTTCTGAACCTGAAAATTGAATCTGGTGATTTAGTTTTAAAACAGCATATTGCAAATGGTAAGAAAACCACAGATTCAAAACTAAATTATTGGCTTGTGCGGCTTCGTTATTAAAAATGAAATTATACAAGCCGCAAAGAAGGCTTATGCTTCCATGATGAGTCATGTGACATATCTGGAAGAGAAAAGCTTTCCATAGAAATACGTTTTTATGACGAAAATAAAAAACAATCCGAGAAGAATTTCTTGGTTTCGTGAGAATTGAGTGCGATGGATACCAGAACTATAGCATCGGAAATTGGCAGGTTTTTAGAAAACGAAGAACTTTAACCTGACAGGTGTGTTGGCCAAGGGTATGATGGGTGTTCGCCAATGGCGGGAAATATTGGTGGTGTTCAAAAAATTCTTAAAGAGAAATATAAAAATGCCTTGTATTTTCTTTGCGCAAGTCACATGCTTAATTTGGTCGCAAATGATTTAAATCATGTTCCAGAAATACGAAACACGATTAGCACAATAAAGGAAATCAAATTTTTTTCGAGAATCTTTTCTACGCAGAAAGTACGTACCAAATATTCCAGCTTTATGTGAAACACGCTGATCACAAAAATATAAGAGTGTTGCTATTTTTAATGAACATTTTGAGGAAATTGTCAATGGACTTTCAAATATTTTGAAAGAGGGCTGCAGCGGGGAAGGGTGCTTACCAACTATATTGCGCTGCTACTAGGTCAGAATTCAGTATATGTGTATTAGAACCTGTTGCTAATGCATTACAATCAAAACCTATCGACATGTATGCATGCATGATCCATATTAAAAAAATATTATCTCTCGTAAAAAATCATCGCAGCAACGCGGGCGGGGAGAACCAAATTATCTTTAAGAATTCTACCAGAACTGCAGCTGTAATTGGGACTGATTTACAGCAACAACAATGGTCCAATCACCCTGCTGAGTCTTCATGCGATTTTAGGGTGATCGATCTTTATCCCTTACTAGCAATCTGCCCTGCTTTGCGCGGGTGCAATTTAAAAGTATCGCTTTGGTGTTGATAGCAAGAAATTTTATTGATTCAGTTTTTTACAATATTTTGTTTACAAAATGTGTTTATAAACGATATTTACAGCCTTCTTGTCATTACTCAATACGACGAGATTTTACCTTGAAGTGACGCGCGAAAGAGCTACATATAACTGTCCATGGCAAAAAAACTCAATGCTCAGGTCTAATTCCACAACGTAGAATGTTTGACCTTGTGATTTGTTAATTGTTATTGATTAATATTTATAGCATAACCGTCTTCTCCCCGACATAACATCAAAGTAGGATACTGTAAGCTGTCATAAGATCGGTGCAACTCGGATATTCTGTGCAAATTGTCGTCACGATTGCTCAATACATTATATCGTTTATCAAATTGTTGTCCAGGTATCAAACTGCAACTTCACTTGTAGATGGGGCATTATAACGGCCGATGTGTTCTCCAGCAGGTACTTTATTTGCATGGATTACGATATTAAAGTCGGGTTTTCCTGGCGGTACGCTCTCAATAGCAGTTTTGAAAGACTGTATGTAGCAGTTATGGGAATATAACAAATCTTGTAAAAGTCTTACCAAATTTTGATCCATTGGTAGTGCGATACTGTTGTTGTAATTTATAGTGGTTGAAAATGAATAAAATATTTTTATTATTGTATCAATTATTTATGTACCAGCAAACCTTTCTAAGAAAATTCTTTAATTAACAGTGAAAACCGTATCAAAGTACGTTGCGTGGTTTAGAAGTAATCAGTATTCAAACATCTTGAAATTTAGACTTTGCTTTCTACTATGTAAAGAAGATTTAGATTCTCTGATGTCCGCACTGGAGCAGCGTTTTGATAATGAAAATTTACCTGATTAAAGAGAAATCAAAAAATTTCTGCCAACTTAAACTTAAACTATAGAAGGACAAGGGTATAACAAGAGAAGACCTTAGAGAACTAGACTTTACGGAAGTTTTAAAGGAGGCGGAAATATTCTTTCCTGCAACAAAAAAAGCAATTTTAATTTCCTTGGCACAGCCTTGTACAACAAGTAAGATAGAGAGGTCCTACTGTACACTGCATCGTGTGAAAACATGGATGAGGTGAAAGATGCTAGAGAACCGTTTAAACGATCTATGTATGCTTAGTGTACACAGAAAAATGGTGCAAGAAATTGGCGATAAAATTACACGTGCAGTTTTAAAACATATTGCGAAGAACATCGAAGACTACTCTTAGTGTAATAAAATAAATATTTTTCTTGATTAATAAACGTTTTTGAAGTATGCATATTATTCGTGTTTCCTTGCCTGGCCCACCGCTTCCCCCCTGAACAAAATCCTGGCTACGCCTATGGCTACAACAATCAAAATATAAGTTCAAAGCCACCAAATATGCTTCGCGTGCAAAAACAATCAGTAAAACTTAACTTTAGTCAGCCACCACGCTACAGACTCAAATCTCATCCAATAAAGTTCCAACAACAATGTTTGTTGCTATCTCATTTTCTCGCCTCGTGACTTTATTATCGAAACGCAAACAATCGACCGCCCCTTAATGCCGTCACTCGTTTTTGAAGCCGATAGTATTGTCAAACTTAAACAAACAATCGCTGTTTCGTGTGTAATTGTGTTGTCGCCAACTTATGCCTTTTCAAGTGTGTTTGTGTTGTGCTTGTGTAACGCCATGTTTTCATGTAGCTTTTCGCTTTTTGCTATTCGATTGGCTTAAACTATTTAGCACTCTCAAAATTGGGCGGTTCCCTTTAGTATGCTTTTAAATGGATGTAAGAAAAGTCTTCAATTAAGGGGATGTAAATATTGTACATGGTCAAAAATATCAGATTATTTTAATTTAACAAATTGTTTATAACAACACTACATAACAGGATTGGTGAGGCTCCAGCGGACTCAACCTATATAAAACTATAGATCCTTAAAACATAAAACCTTTTCAGGCGCCTAACATTCTCTTCGTTTTCTAGTAGACTTAATCTCATGTCACCATTTGAAATTTTTCTTTTTTCATCCTTAAAAAATAGTGCTTAACAATTATCATTTAATGTAATAAATACATATTTAATATATTTATACTCTTCACGCAATGAATAGTATTCATATTAAAAGTTTGTCCTGAAGTTTGTAAAACACAGAAGGTGACATCGGAGAAGAGTTGATTAAGCCATGTTCGTCTGTCTGTCTGTCTGCCTGTATGTACAAGAGAACTGAAATTTTGCATATAGATTTATTTTCACAGGACGTTGTATATTTATCGGAATTCGCTAAATTGGACCACTTACAAACCACAAATCAACCAACAGTCAAGGTGGAAAATGCTAATTATTATACGGAAAAAGGACAAAGTAGAATATGCTATTTACTAGTCGGAGAACGGATAAAGTGTAACATCGTAGGTGCGTCTTGCAAATTTTTATGGAGAACACCCAAAGAAACCCACCATTAAAATTCAGGTTCGCATTTCAAAAACTTTTTTGTTTTTTCACTATTGAACATATATTTAGACACTACAAGCTTTTAATATAGGCGCGGTACATTTCTTGGAACCAGTCAAATCGGACCACTAGCCTACCTCCCATACAAACCCCAATCTGATACGGATTTTAAAATTTTGTTTGTTTATTTGAATAACTTGAATTCATTGAACATTTAAAATACTTAAAATAAATTTAAATAAGAAATTGGAAAATAATATTTAATGTATATATGTTGTAGTATAAGATTCTTACGCTATTCTTTTGTAAAGGGTGTCGAAAATTTACGCAAGATTTGAATTTGGTACCATTTGAACGGCAGCACTTTACTGCCTAGCCAAAAAAAATTAACAGCTATCAGTTTAGGGCTACTAAAAATGAAGTGTCACACGATAGAACATCGGGTCCTTATTGTTGAATATTATCTCAGAAAATAATGAAGGTTTGGCGGAAGTAATTAGAAAATTTCATACAAAATACTTTCGGAGTAGTGTTTTGACTTCATCAACTTTGAAAAGTTGAAGTGAAAAATTCAGGGCTACTGGTTTAGTCGAAGAACCCACATGTGATTGTCGAAAAACAAATGCATCCACAACGTGGAGGCATCATTGGTCCAATTCTTTTTTTAAAATGAGGCTGCTGAAGCAGTGATTGTTACTGGTGCTTTATATCGCGACGCAATAAAACAGTTCTTTGTGCCGAAATTGAATAGTATGCATGTGGCCAATATGTGGTTTCAACAAGATTATCACACATGACATACAGCCCGTGAAAGAATTCAATTACTCCATGAGACATCTCCAGGTCGCGCACTCTTGGTTTGTTGAGAAGCGATGTGCGCAGGTCGTTTCGTCGCTGTGATCGTTCATAGTGTGGAAACCAAATAAGAATCAACGAGTCAATCGTCTAATACGGGTACGGGTACACACAAGAATATCTGTAAAAATTTTTGTGAAGATGTTTTACATCACGTGAGAGTAATCAACATGACATGGATTAATAACAACTTTTTTAATGATGGACTGACTCTCCTTGAAAATATTGTTTTTTCCACTGCTTATTAGATTTTGGTTTGCCAGAACCTGTTTGCGAAAATTCACATTTAAATAATAAAGCGAACCAAAGTTAACAGGAGTGCAGCGAATTATTTTCCGGAAGATAATTGACAGTGTGACTCATAGCACAGGAGAAATATTTACTATAGACGCTCCTGGGGGAACTGGTAAAACTTTCTTGACTTCAGTAATTTTAGCTAAAATCCGAAGCGAAAACAAAATTGCTGTTGCGGTCGCTTCTTCAGGCATCGCTTCAGCTCATTCTACATTTAAGCTGCCACTAAGTTTTTTACCAGAACAGACTTGCGCATGTTCTTTTAAAAAAACAGTGCAACTACTAATGTTCTTCAGAGAACATCGCGTATAATATGGGATGAGTGAACAATGTCACACAAGTCTCATATTGATACTGTCAATACAACACTCAAAGATTTAAGATCCTCTCAGGCGGTAATGGGTGGAGTGACTTTTGTATTCACTGGAAATTTTAGACAGGATTTACCTGTGGTTTCCAAAGATACACGTGCCGATATTCTTAATGTGTGCATAAAAAAGTCTGAAATTTGGCCATATATAGAAAAACTAAAATTGCCTGTTAATATGCGCGTGCATCTTTATGGACTCCATCATTCATATGAGTCTGCAGAGTACCTGTTAAAAATATGCGATGGTTCCACCTTCACGACAAACTATGGTTGCATTACCATGTCAGATGTTGTAGGAATCTGCGTTTGAACAATTGAGGAACTTACTGGTAAGGTCTATCCAGTTATTGAAAATTTGCAGCATAAAAACTCCAGTTGGTTTGCGAGCGAACTATCGTCACTTCAACAAATACGGCCGTAGACGAGATTAACGATGCAGTTTCATATAAAGTCTCAGCAGAATCCAAGATATATAAGGTGCGTTTTAAAATTGTATAACCACCTAAAAATTTTTGATTTCTTAAAAACGAAAGACTGTAGGGTATCACTATGTTCTACGAAAATGTGTGGAAGGCAAAATAACAAACTTATAACGCCATTTGGTAAAAATTGTTAGTGTAAAGTTTTAAGCAAATCAAAAAAAGAGCTTTTTTACTGTTGCATTTCTATAGAACCACTTGCATTTTATTCGTTTGTAAGCTATTTTAATAAGTTATTTGATCAAGTAAAGTTAAAAAAATTGTGAAATTTAATTATGCCGCGTGAAAAAAGATTGACAGATGTTGAGAAAGGAACAATATTGGCTTTTAGAGAGCACAATATGGGTTTGCCAGGAAAACTGATCGAAGTCATCACCTAATTATTGAATTTTTGAAAGATCCGATGGACTACGGGCTAATAAATTCTGGGGGAAGAAAAAAAAAATTAGACCATCGCGAAGAACATAAAAAAGTTTGGCGGACTTACAAAAGATTGTTGACGTTCCAGTCCATCGTTCGACTATTTCCAGGCTTTTAAAGCGAAGCGAACACATTACGTAAGCTATAATGAAGGCTACTCCGAGACTATTACAACGCCATAAGCAGGCTAGGTTGGGATTCGCAAAAGAAAATATAGCCCGAAACTGGGAATCCCTAAGCGAAAAATGCACCACCGCTGTGTGATGATTTTTAATAACTTTTCTTGTTTAAGGTCATATTTTCTGATGAAAAACAGTGGAAGCTGGATGGTCCAGACGGTTTCCGAGGATATTGGCATGACATTAGAAAGGAGCCGTTGTACTAGTGGATACAATTATACCACTTCCTAAAACGAAAATAAATACGCATTGGCATTAATTTGCTATTTGGCTATAATTCCAGTACCAGATAAGAGCGTAAAAACAATAGCAAATGGGATTTTTGAGTCTTCCATTCTTACGTGCGGTGCAATGACTGGGAATGGAATATAAAAACAATAATCACATCCTTGTGCAAATATCTCAAAATAGAAAATATAATTTCGACTGCGCATCACCAAGAACTTAGGAAATATTGAACGTAGTCTTAGAACATACAATGAGTATCTGAGATCATACTTACATAACTATGGATAAGTCTGATTGGAATTAATGGCTTAAATACTTTACGTATTATTTTAATACCACACCATGGATATGGTTCATATGAGTTGATAGTCGCTTGAGAGATAGAATAGAACTCCTTGCTAATGCAGAAGATTATACTGAGGTAAATACGTACAGCTTAGAAATAGCATTTAAGAGAGCTAGGTTACATATGTAAGTTAGAAAATCGATCTAAAGGCTCATATAGCATAATTATTGTAGTATAGATAAACTCCATGTTGTACGTGATAGCAGAAATAAAGACAAACTTTTCATAAAGATCGTTTAAAGCAATGCTGAATAAATTAATCTATTCATAGTCGGCATAGTCGAAGTTAACGTCCTTTTTACCCTGCAGTATGCTCGGTGGCAATTGCCTCAGTTTCGATAGATATTAACCATTGCCTCTCCTTATTATCAGGAAACTACTGAAATAACTAGTTCTAGGTAATGCAGGGGCGAACCAAAAGGTGAGAAGAATTGAGAAGTAATTATTTCTTTATGCTCTATTAAGTGGTTTTGATAGCGGAAAATCATAACGAAAGAATGTGAAAAACAACCGTTTGAACAGTGCAGTGAACACTTGCGTTGTGGAACCAGTGCATTGAAGAATGTTTATGTATTTTTTTAGTGGTGTGGTTGTAGTGGAATATAAAAAAGATTGACTTCAGCGCGAAAGTGTGTTTTTTACTTTTTATTTGTAGTCGGCAAGCAGGTGAGTGAGAAAATTATTTTATATTAAAAAAGGTGGTGGAAGTAACGTTCAATTAAATATTATTTTCAAATAAATTAAAATAAAATTAAATTAAATTAACAGACTAAATTCATAACAAAAAATAAAACCTGACTAGCCACACTGAAACGCATCGCCTTTAATGCATATAAGTAAGTATCTGCATACATTTAGGAAACATTTATTACAACAATTTCAATTAAATTTCAGAAAATGTGAAGCCTCACACTTTGTTGATATTCTATGTATACATGTTTTCAGCAACGCTCAAATCGAATCGAGCAAAATGCAATGATCGCCAAAATAGTTAAACAACACAATTGAAGATTCCTCCCTTTTCAATCACAGGCAATGATTAGATGTACATATTAAAAGTATAATTTTCTTTTATCCAACTTTTTCTTTTCTGTTCTATCAAACTGATGTATAACCGCCACTTAAGCTTCAAAATCGTTGGATTTCTGGATCGTATAGATGCCATACAAACCAAGATGCTTCTTGTATGAGGAACCCTTTAAGTTTTTGAAAAACAGTAATTTAGTTTTAGATTTTGTTGCTGATGCCCGCATAGAACTACATATTCTGTAAAAATTTCCACTCTCTAGCTATTACGGTTCATGAGATATGACCCGAGGAGGGACGGACGAACAATGAAGTCTCTGTAATAGGGTTCCTTTTGGTATCCTTTGGGTACGAAACTCTAAAAATCGGCCAAAATCGAATAAACTCGCACATGGAGGATTCCGTACTATCGCACAAAATTTAAAAAGATACATTTGAGTAGCACTTATATCCGTCTGTCCGTCTGTATATTTGCAAACAAGCTAGAGAGACGTGCATTTGTTGGAATCAGCCGAAATGAAGCACAAGGGGAACCTCCCATACGTACACCCCATAATTTACCACTTATTATAAAAATTGTTGTTTTACGCACTATTCAACTGAAAGTTAGACCCTATAAGATTCTAATCAATATCCACCAAACATATTAATTTCAAGACCCTAGGGTTACTGGATCGTAAAGCTCCCATACACATATTTTGGTCTCAGTATTGAAATGCTGTATGTGTACTGATAATACCCTTAACATAAGTCAAATCAATAATCTTTTTACTTGTTTCATATTACTTTTTTCATATTTTTATTCCAAAAAACTTGGAATAAAAACTAAATAAATAGTGTATGTAGTGTGTTTCATCAAAGACATCTTGGCTCAATTACGCAATCTATCCAAAAATTTTCATGCTGTGGAGGGCATAGCAGTTACATTGTTACCAGAAGGGAAAACCGCCCATACAATGTTTAAATTACCATTTAACTTGGACAATACAGAAAGTCCCGTTTGCAACATTTCTAGAAACACGTACAATGCAAAGGTTTTACGAGATTGCTGTTGTGGAGTAAATGTTTGCTACGTGTAATGCTAGCTTAACAAACGAACAAAGCGATGGCGCGGCATCACTTGCCGGGACAGCTAGCGGAAAATAAATCTTACTTTTCTGTTCGTCAAGATTTCTTTGATCGTTAGGTGTTGGTTCTTGGGAGAAGCCATTATATGCTTATGCATGTTAAGCTTGATGTATTACCTTTGCAACTAACGGGGTTTCGATTAAGGACTCGACAACTTTCTTTTTAAATAAAACACAAACCATTTGAGGTAATTAAATTTAACCTATTTGTAAACGTTGTCCGTTCATTGTGATGAAAATGTTGACTTTACAGAATATTTTGACATTCACAGTTTGGTAATTGGTTTAAGCTGCATTCATAGTGAACATTTAAAGTTGTCAAGTCCTTATTGGAAATCGTTATTAAATTTCATATATGCAATATTGCGTGGAAAATACCATACACGTGATAGAAGTGAAACTATTGTACTTAAAAAATTAGAGAGAGACAAAATCTCAAAATTTGCATTTGACACTCTGCAATGCATATATCGGCACCTGGAGCCACTGTAGATGTGTGATTCAAAATTTTGGACAACCGATCAAACACATAAACAAACCCAGTCACTTGCCAAATGAACAACAATGCTCCTATTGACATATTATGTAAGATGTTTGACACATACTTCTTGATTGATTTTTAAAATTTGATTCCGGTGGAAATTTTATTATTTGTTGTTTTAGCGGCAATACACACTCTGTGAAAATGTTAACTATCTCCCTATTACGGTTAATGAGTGTATCTCATTAAACCCTATTAAAAACGTGGCGCTCTCTATTGTATTTGCGCCTAAGAAGTTTCACTTCAAAAATAAAAAGAGTTATATATGTAATTTAATGCTAAATTAAAATTACTTAAGGATTCTTTAAAAATTAATAAAATTAGAAGAATTCTTTAATACAAAACCGTCAAAGGTCTTCACTTTCGTGGTTTTTTCCGTTTGAACACTCACCCAATTATTGTATTGTACAACTTTCGATACTTATGGTTGATTTTACATTACTACAACGGCTCTTCATCTCAAATTCTAGTCCAAAAAGTCAAATAATTTGTATGCAGACAGCGCGTCGTAACAAGTCATTTCACACTTTCATGAAGGAAAGTGGCAGTAGCAATAGTTGCTCCGTCCAAAATCCAAGATATTTAAGTCTTTACCAAACAAACCCTAATAAGGACACTATAAAACGAGAACAGGCAAACTGTGCTGAAAGCAAAACTACAATAACTAAGAAAATAAGAAACATAATTGGAATGTGGCATAGGCTGGTACAGTTGCTAACAACATTTCGTACATATATTAAATTAAGGCTATTGTATCGATGTAGAAGGATGAATCACATTTGCCACCTCTGTATATTATGTAGCCATCATACGAATGATCAAGCCAAGTCCTTCTCGTAATGAACTTGTTTCAATAATTACGTATGTGCATTTGCACATATTTTTGTTTCTACGAATATTTGATTCAACGGGTCTCGCGAGTCATCATGTTCATTCCGACTTCAACAAGCTTTTGTTTCAATTTTTGCAACAAGATTTTTGCATTGCGTGCGCAACAAATTAACAAAGCGAAACATTTTTCTTACTATTAATGTGCACTTTTGTTGTCTTTGAGCTCCCTCTTTTCCACTCATTCTGTGTCGCTTGCTCTTACCTTCTTTTATTTATTTTTGGTGGTTACATGCATGTATTTCAAAAATTTATACAACAGAGCAACGTATTTAGGTGCAGAGTAGTAAGAAATCACTTAATTAAGGCAGAACAAAATGTTTCAAAAAGCGCTTTCTGATGTTTTTGAGTTCATCAAGTTTATCTGTTACTGTCGGATCAATTCTTTTCCTTTTTTATAGTGTAAATTGAGTTGTTATGTAGGCTGCTTTTTTTTTTTCCAAAATAGGAATTGTGAAGTCTAAGGCGCAGTGTTTTTTTATTTTTAATTCATACAACGAGAATAATTAAAGCCCAAACTGTTATAGTATTGGGAATATTAATGAAAAGAATGATTGAAATTATATGGCATCTAAGTTCATATCCCCCATACCTCCAAAGCTACCCTTTTCACCAACTCCGTTAGTTAACTTGGAGAGTAAATTAGAGCCACGTATATTTGTAATGACCGCCTCAGTTGTACTTAACAATGAGGCAACAGAAATAGTACGCATGACTTTAGTTGGATCTATGATGCCCTTTTTAATCAAATTGCCGTACTCATTCTTAAGGGCATCATAGCCATAGTCACCAGAACCATTCATGACTTTAGCCACCACAGCTGCGCCGTCAATTCCATAATTACTATTAATAGTTAAACATGGAGTGTAAAGTGTCTTTCTAATAAAATCCACACCGAGTTTCTGATCGTCCTTTTCTGTCTCTAGTTCCTTTTAACTATGGTTTAAAAAAAAAAAAAAAAAAACTCAACGTTAACTTCCGACACAGCAGCACGAGTTGCATTTACTGCGTCGGTAACACGCTCCTTTTTCTCATTGATTTCTATTTCGCTAGATCCACCAATGTGTAACACTGCAATACCTAACGATAGACGAGACAAACGAGACATTTAGACGAATTTTTTCGGCGTCGTTGTCACATTCCGCTAGATCTTCTTTTAACAGTTGTATGTGGAAATTCAACTCTTGCTTTTTAGTCTTGCCTTTCATCAGCAGTGTGGAGTATTTGTCCTTACCACCTCACCTACTTCTCCAAAATCCTCAAATTTTATCTTCGCAATTTTACAATAATTTGCATCATCACCAAAGATAACAGCGCCTATATTTATCGCAATATCGGCCAGTATGGCCTTTCGGTAGTTACCGAAGCTGGGTGCCTTCACAGCTGCTATTTGTAAGCCTAGTTTCAGCTTGTTCACTACAAGAGTACTAAGGGCTTCACCCGCAATATCATCGGCAGTTATTACTAGGGCCTTGCGACGGCTATAGGATAATTCCAGAGTGTTCGAATTGACTATGTTTCTTTTTAATATTAATGATTGGAAAAAATATATTTAAGAAATTGTACAAATTTAGAATATAATAAGTATATTTTTTTCTGTAGGTAAATGAAATATAAAAAAATATAAGTTTTCCATGATATGCTGCAGAATTCCTATATAACCATCTTATTGTAATCTAATGTTTTACTTTTTTCAATTAATTTCGTTTACTTTCAGGTAAAACATATGGATGTTTAAATGTTCAAAAGGTAGCGACAACACGAAGTCATTAGGTAGTTAAAGTCAAACAAATCAAATGAAATGCGTTGCAAAGATAACTGTGATCAGCTACGAGGGTAGTTACAGAAGCACCCGACATATAATAATATAATATATTATGGAAAAATATCTTTATTTCTCTTCATAGTCTGCTTTTAGCTAGATACAATTTTCCCTGCGATGTGTAATCTCTTCAATACCCTGTGCAAATCGTCGTTTTCCTCAAAATAGTTGTCATTTCAAACTCAACCTCTTCATTGTTCTGAATAATTTTTACGACTTTTCAAAATTTTTCAGAACTTTTTTTTTCCAAATGCGACCGTTTTTTTCTTTTTTTGATTTCATTTTTGTTTGAGTGCAGCAATAAGTTTGCATATTACCCCTTTTTTGTTCTTCCTTTCTATATATAATAAATGAAAACTAACCCAATTAACTGACGCCATGACCTTGCATGCAGAAGGAATTCTTTTTTTGCCTTTTTACAGAGACCTTAAATAGCATTCACCTCAAATGCAGCATGGCAATCCATGGCCGATTACTGCATCCATATGAAACTAAATTGTTCAGTCTGCATAGTGTTGGTACATTTTTAGCCCTTGCTGACAATTTTATCGCATTGTTGATAAATTTTTAGGTGTCTTTTGACAGTCTTCCTCTTACTTTTTGGTGCGCTCCACAACAAAACAGCTGATGATGATTTTAGTAAAGTTTCATATTGTATGTTTTTTTGTTAAAAAGGAATAAAGAAGAAGTTGCAATACACTGCAAATTGTTCTAAATCATATACTTTCCACACATTTTCAGTTTTAAATTCAAATAATAAGGCATAATGTATCATTTGTTTGTATAACCAAAACGAAAAACAACTGTTCATGATGCAGAATGACTTGTGTAAAAGACACTACATCTTCCTCAAGGCTCCCAGTGCAGCGCCTTTGTAAAAAGGCTATTGCCTACTTGGCATCCAATTCTCTCCATTCAGTCTATTTTGTTGGTTGTTCTTTCGTCTCACTTGTGAAGTGATGGACCCATGTTTCATAGCTATGGTTCATCAGATAAACTCGACTTTATTGCTGTAAACTTTGCCAAACTTTCGATAGAAATATCCTCACGACGGTGTTTTTGTTCCATTGTGAGTAAACGCTGCACAATCTTGCACACAGCTTTCTCAGGTCCAAATTTTAATCCAAAATGCGATGTAGGGCAATTTTTGAAATGAAAACCATATCTCCTCGCATACTTCCAGTCGCCGGTCATCCATAACAATTTTGATAATATTCTTTACTATTTCTGGTGTGGTCACCTAATTTGGTCGACCAATGTGATGTTCGCCTTGGCAGCTCGTTTGGGTTCACTTTATCTTTGCCAACCAATATTTTACAATTTATATATATTTATATTTTAATCTTTATAAAGTTAGTATTTTCCACTATAGTCATTCTTTTCAAACAATAAGCGTCATTAATACGTCAGGCCGGGTACTTCTAAAACTCTCCTCGTGCTACACTTACCGGCATATTTTTCATAGTGCAACACGACTCTTTCTCGGTCGAATCATAATTGATTGTTTAAGTAATTAAATTGGTGCTTATCAGCATGTCTATTTTAGACAAAGAAATCTTACGAAACAAGATAGTACGCAATAGTTGGATTGGCATGATTTTGGGATGGATACCCTGTACCCTACAACTATTGCAAAATTATATGTTGGGAAGTGAAAAAGTAAAATTACTGGTAATACTGTTAATGATGTAGATAGTATTGCTACACTACCGTAATGATTTTTGCGCGTATTATTAAAGCAAAGTCAGATTTTTTCGATAGTAGCCTTTAAGTATACATACAATACGTCAACTAATATAGTCATTTGTATACTATAGAAATTAGTAGTAGTTCAATTGTCGGATATCAATTCTGCTATATTTTTGGTTAATTCTTTGTGCGTCAATAATAACTCAATTTTCTTTTAAAGTGTTGCGCAATATACTAGAAAGTTTGTTTTGCATATGTGAAAGTAAAGATGTTAAAATCAATTTTACCAAAAATAAGAAACTCAAACAGATATCGTTTGCTTTAGAATGTTGAAACCGATTAAGAAAAGAAAATGTTAATTGGCTGTCAGGTGTAATTGAATTACTCACATTTATTACATTTAACACAGGATAATGATGGGAGAAATATTATACGTAAGGTTTACATGTCAATTGCATGTCGCGCGTAGGTTAGATCCCGGTGAGTGAAGTCTGTTCACCTTGGTCATTCTGAAGCTAAAGCCTGAAATGTTTATTCAAATATTCACATAATTTGAGTCGATCCATGAGCACATAATATTAGGTATTTATTAAAATATGTATAACACATTTATTTAAATAAGAATAAAAGAAAAATTAACTGTCTTTTCGAAATTTGTAAGCGACGTGATCATTCAAAATGCCCATACACACACTCGCACATACGCCTGAACTTGTGTCTGGTTTGACTATTTCATTCTACTCTTTTCCAAACACCCCCCACACCATCAATGCCAACGATGCTTGACCATACACATACTCACATATACACTATAACTTATGTCACCTTTGACTATTTCATTCTTGGGGTAGACGTTGCACGACCCAGTAGTATTCTTGGTGGGAATTGTCCCCTTTTCATACATAGTTATTCTCTATACCCATTTCTTTCTCTTGGGACTAGCCACGAGGGAGACAGAAGCAAGCCAGGAGGAGAGAACAATTGAGAGGCAACAATTTACTCTGGTGTCAAGAGCGAATATTCTTAACAAAGGAATGTGATAACGAAACGTTATGAAATTTTGTGAAGTGCAGGGAACACGCGTATTGTTGAACCAGTGCATTTCGGAAGATTTGTGTCAATTTTGAGAGGTGTTTACTGTTTACAAAGCGAAAAAAATTTTGTGTGACGTATTTGTCTTAAAGACAATAAAGTGAAGTGAGTTAAGGTTAGTTATTGTTAATATTTATTGTTTATTCTTTCAATGTGTATTATTACTTTTTTAGAAAATCTATGGAAACCAGGTTGTGAAGAAAAATTTTTTATAAAGTGAATTTTTGTTATTAAAATATTTTTTGCTTTAATTCTAACTGCGTAGCAATTGCAAAACAACACCATCACAATACTAGTTAACATCGGAGCATCATTTAAACAGGTAAGTCGAAAATGGAAAACCTTAAATTTGGTGCATTTTATATAATTTTGAAATGCTTTTTTAAATTTCGTTATTTCTGTCTCATTTAATTTCCTCAATTCCAACAGATGCCTCGGAACCACCTCGCGAAGACCTGCTTCGTAAAGCTATCCAACTCCGCAAGAAGCAGTCGCTCAAAAGGAAACACGGGGAGTTGGACAAGGAAACTGAGGAAAAATAGAGGTGAAAAAAAATTGTTTTAATAATACTTAGACATAAGTTGTAAAAAATGAATAAAATGTAATATGAATGACAAATCTTTATACTTTCAATTATAATTTGAGGAGCTTCAGATTCCAGAAGTGGTGAACGGTAACTACCTCAGAACTAGTCCCAATGGAAAAGCGCAGAACCAATATCTTTGGGACTAGCGCAGCACTTGTCACTTTGGGACTAGCACAGAACTAGTCACTTTGGTACTAGCGCAGAACTAGTCACTTTGGGACTAGCGCAGAACAAGTCACTCAAGGTCAAGCATGGACCTAGTCCCAAGGTAAGCGAGAGGTGGAAATGGACTCCTTCCAATGACATTGCTATGTAAAATTAGCCAGTCATTTGCATGCAAAAGAGATATAAATGGAGCTAATACTGGTTACAAAGGGACTAGCCCAGGGCTAGTCCTCCATACTGTTGGCGTCTTACAGATTATGGCACTGTTCGTAACCAACTTTTTCTAAATAATAATAATACAAAAAGTCGAAATTTCCCACTTTCCCTGTACGCTTTCGTTCACTTATAACGAACATAAAAGAAAAATCTGCCAAAATAGGGCAGACCTACAAAAGAAAATTGAATTTTCCATTTTAGTCATCTCTTTGAACACCGCTTGTTGACAAAGGCGCACCATGACAAAATTCCTCTTACACGCTGCACCACAAACCATATATTCAGAATATACAAATTACTTGGCGCTACGACTTTTGAGTTACGAAACAACAAAGGCGACAATTTTCGCAAAAATTCGGAAAGAGCGACATATTGTGGTATGTATACCAATTTTAAAAACTTTTTCACGCTAAAAGAGTATTTTCTCTTGAAAATTTAATATCGATATCTCCAAAACAAGTGAATGTTACTCCCTTGAGAAAGGGGCATAGCGAGAACTTTAAATTAATTTCATTCGTCTTAAAAACAACGAAGTACATGTAGTCTTTTAAGCAAATTTTTAATGGTTTCTAATGTTTATAACTTTTTTTTAAAACTGAACGTAGACTTTATGGTGCCTTTATTTACTTGTTGCTAGACTTGGATCCCGTTATCTCAAAAATGAACAGAAAAATCTAGATTTTTGTTTTTAATTTTCATACTTAAGAATGTAAAGAATACAGTTATGCAAAAAAAATTATATGAATTACATATTAACATAGCGTTTTTTCTTTTCTAAAAAAATTAGTTAGGTGAATGCAGACTTTATGGGCTATGTGTATGTGATAATCTGCATACGAAACTGGCTGGAAATTCTATGAAATATAGAAAAATTGCTGTTTTCTTGTTTAATATGTATATTATTTTATTCCAATTTTTGGATACTTTGTGTTGACTTCACAACACTAGTTTCGGCATATTCAGTGCATTTTCACGTTATGTTCATCACTAAATCCGTGCTTAAAACGTCAAAATATAGAAAGTGCAATTTTCGAGAGCGTAACAGGCCAAGTTTGCGCTACCTTGTATCATTGTACTATTAAATTTAGGGATTGTGGTTGTAAAAAATGGTGATTAGAATTCAGATTATTTGTTTTTATCACCATTTTTATCACATGGCCTGCTAACTCCTACACTAATGTTGTCACCTTTTCGAGCATTTTTAAGTAATTTTTGTTGGGTGATAATATAGTACATTTTAATTGTAAACATTTTTTTTAATATTTTAATAAAATACATAGCAGGAATGAAAAATGGAACTTCACGAACTATTTGCATACATTGCAAATTGTTTTAAATTATGTATTTTCCACAATGTTTCAACTCAGCGCAATGTACACGCACGTTCCATGTGTATGTATGTAAATACATGGGCGTAGCCAGGATTTCATCTTGGGGTCGAAATATATTTTGCTTGGTAGTTTAATGTTATTTCAAAAATCTGATATAAATAATGGAAAAATACAAATACATAACAGAATGCAATTCATATTTTATAAACTTTTGGTTTTTTTTTTTGTTATTTTTGTTTTTAAAATAACACAAAATAGTTTAAAACATCGGCATTTATTTTCTCCAGATTCTCCTTTACCAGAACAAAGAACTCGGTACGCCTTTTTGCAAGGGTATACAAAATATCAAAGTATAAAACAATATTAAAATTACGTACCATTAAGTCGAGACTCTCCCATGGTTGCTCGCAGCCAAGTCTTTACTCTTTTTAAAGTATAAAAAGATCTCTACTATTGCAGTGGTACAGTCAGTGGTAGAGCGAAAATAATACCTAAAGCAGTTTCAATTGTAGGGAAAAACAAATCAGCATTTTCCCACACATCACAAAGTTGTAACTCTGAGAGATTGCTATTATTTTTTTTGTTTCGTCCAATGGTTGTACCAAGGTTCTGCTAAGCCAATGAAAAATATCTTTGAAACGTGCAGCTTGCAACATAAAATGGGCTTTTGTTAATTTAAGCATATTTGCCGGATGAAGCAAAAATAATGAGAACACGGGGATCTCTTCAGAAAATCTTTTTTTCAGTGGTGAATTGAGGATATGGAATAAATATTCCACTTGGATGGTTGGATACACGTTCAATAATGCTTCCTATGTGCTTTTCATTGGATTAAGTCCAAACTTTTTGACTGCAGCACATTAGCAACCGGCTCAACCAAAGCAGAATATTCAGCTATGACAACTACAATACCGGTTTCAATACAGCGCAATGAAGCTGAAATGCAGTTTTTTAGGAATTATTGCTTCCACAGTTAGTTTTTGCAATCCCTCGACAATTATAACGAAGTGCTCATTAAATATTGCAATACTTTTGTATTTATGAGACCATATAGTTTCACAAAGCATTGGTATATTGGGAGCATACTTTTTTGGTACTTGATTCTCTAAAAAATGTATAATATCCTTGATTGTAGATACAGTATTGCGTATTTCCGGCACAGCGCTTAAATCGTTCACAACTAAATTAAGCCTATAGCTGGCACAATTGCAACACATTGATTTTTATAAGTCGCTTTTAAAATAGCTAGTACTTCTCCAATTTTTGCAGCCATAGTGGAACATCCATCGTACCCCTGACCAACATATTTATTTTCATCCTAACATTGGTTCCAACTCTTTGTTCACTTGATTGGGCGACGCCTCACACTTACTATTTTCTCTCTTACGATTACCTATAAATAAACAATAGTTTTTAACATTGTCCTGATCATGTATTTATAAGTCTTACCAACGAGAAATTTTCTGATATCTGTCGTCAAAGTTTAGCTAAACAGTTGTACTTTACTTTGTATTTTCACCAGAGCTCGCAAATATCTATCAACACATTCAGATTGACAATGAATGAGGGAGACAGACACTTTGAATATTGTTTTGAATCTTATAAGAATATTCGGGGAGAAGCAAACAGGAACACTAGCTGCTGCTTCGACTGCAACTTACGTTTTCTTCAGAAGCAAAAGAAGAAGTTAAAAGTAATGAACGATGAACTCTCTTCCGATCACTCCCCCGTTGATATCGTTTTACTCGATTTTCCAATATTTGAGGATCGCCCTTATAGTCTCATATCTAATAAAACTAATTGGTTGCAATATAAAAAGTATATTAGTTCTCACATTGAAATTGCACCTGCGATCAACTCTGAAAGCGATATTGACAAATCTGTTAATGAATTAAGTTCCGTATTGGTAGCTGCAGCTGAGGTATCAACGCCTGGGATTGTTGCTCACAAGTTCAATAGAAAATCGTTCTCAAATAGGGAAATTGAAGAACTGGTTGCTTCTAAACGACGATTGAGAAGAGAATGGCAACAGCACAGATCTCCTTCTTCAAAACAAAGGCTAAAAGATGCAACAAAAAAACTAGCCAAAGCTCTTTTAAGCGACCAGCTCGAGGCACAAAGGCGCTATATCTCTAACCTATCACCCACAAACACTAGATGTTCACTTTGGAAAGCGCAAAAATCGCTAAAAACTCCTATGGAGCTGGACTCACCTATTAGAGACAGAAACGGAATGTGGGCTCGGTCTGATGAAGAGAAGGCTAATGTATTTGCCAACCATCTTGAGCACGTGTTTCAACCTAATCTACCTACTAACAAATTTGTGCTTCCTCAACAGACAATCACAAATTCAGTAAATATGTCTCCATTAAAAACAAGCGCTAGTGAGATTGCATCTATTATAAGGACTCAACTGAAACCCAAAAAATCTGCTGGTTATGATAGAATTGTGCCAAAAATGATAACTGAACTTCCAAATGCAGCAATAGTTTTTCTAACATGTCTTTTCAATGCTATCTTTCGAATTGGGTACTTTCCAAAGCAATGGAAGAAATCTGTTATTATAATGGTTCCAAAGCTCGGGAAGGATAAGACATGTCCTTCTTCATATAGGCCTATAAGTCTGCTTCCATGCTTTTCTAAGCTATTTGAGAAGGTCCTTAAAGCCAAACTCAATCACCAGTTACAAGCAAATAGTTCAATCCCTGATCATCAATTTGGTTTTAGAGCAAAACATGGAACGATTGAGCAAGTCAACAGAGTAACTTCGGAAATAAGAACTGCCTTTGAACTGCGAGAATATTGCTCAGCAGTATTCCTTGATGTAGCACAAGCGTTTGATCGAGTATGGCATGAGGGTTTGATTTACAAAATAAATTGTTTACTACCCCAAAATATGCATAGAGTCCTGCAATCCTACATATCAAATCGAGTGTTTGTAGTAAGGCAGAAAAATTTCGTTTCAAATGAATTTAAGATAAAAGCAGGAGTTCCTCAAGGTAGTGTCTTGGGACCAACTCTATACATGTTATTCACTGCCGACATTCCAACAAGTAGTCAAATTGTTACTTCGACTTTCGCTGATGACACTTCCGTAATCAGTCGCTCCCGTTGCCCAGTTGAAGCTTCCGCAAGCTTGGATGCTCATCTTAAAAGCCTTCAGGAGTGGTTATCCAACTGGAGGATTAAAGTCAATGAGAGGAAATGTAAGCATATTACATTTACATTGAACCGACGGACTTGTTCTCCAGTAACATTAAATGGTGTTACAATTCCTCAAACCCAAGTGGTAACTTATCTTGGCGTTCACCTGGACAGACGGCTTACCTGGCGGAAGCATATAGAATCTAAAAAGATACATATGAAACTAAGGGCTCAAAGTCTTCACTGGCTAATCAATTCTAAATCTGGACTGAGACTTGAGTACAAGGTGATGCTGTATAACTCTGTTATTAAACCAATTTGGACTTATGGTTCTGAATTGTGGGGTACCGCGAGCGCGAGTAACATTGAAGTTATACAAAGAGCACAATCCAAGATACTTAGAACAATCACGGGAGCGCCATGGTATATCAGGAATGAAGACATTCACAAGGACCTGGAAGTACCACCTGTCAAAGATGAATGTTCCAAGCGTAAAGCTATTTACATGGATAAATTAGTTCGGCATGTTAATCCCCTAGCCAGAGTCCTTGTCCATACAAGGAACTCATCTCGACTGATCCGTAATGATCGTGCTGCCCTTTTGATTAATTAGAGGCTCGTAGTGCCAAGTGAACTCCTTCCTCTTCATTGTAGGAGGGACACATGTGTATTAGTTTTATAAGATTTGTAACCTTATTGTTAGTCCTATGTATTATATAGGAGATTCAGTAAATACACAAAAAAAAAAAAAAAAAAAAAAAGTAATGAAAGTTATTCCAGTTTCAAACACAATTTTTATACTCTTCACGGAAGTGAATAGTATTATAAGTTTGTCATGAAGTTTGTAACAGGCAGCAGGAGACAAAAAAAAAAACTACATCAAGTATTTATATTCTTGATCAGCTCGATTAGAAGAATTGATTAAGGGGTTATATCCACTTGTAAGGCCGAAAAAACGTGAGAGTCGACAAGCAAAATGAAATTGTACAGTCAATCGCATAATGTGTGGCCGGTATTACAAACTTCTTTTTTGTTTTGTTTTTAAGAAGTTTCACTTCTATCATGTGGACGGAATTTTTTTTATATACAATACATATTTAGACCTAGTTTAAAATTGCTGAATAAAATTTAATATGAATGAGAAATCTTTTTAATTTGAATTATAAATTGAGGAGCTTCAGATACCAGAACTGGTGAACGGTAGCTGGTTTGGAACTAGTCACTTTGGGACTAGTTTCGAACTAGTCTCAAGGTAATCGAGCGGTGGCAATTGACCCCTTTCAATGACTTCCCTATGTTAAACTCTGCATTTATTTGCATACAAAACATGTAGGAATGGAGCTGGTGTTGGTTCCAAAGGGACCAGTCGCGAACTAATTTTGGACAATTCTTAAATACGACTGTGTAGTTTCAAGTAATGCATAGGCGAACCAATAGGGGAGAACAATTAAGAGGTAAGTATTTGTTTACTCTCTTTCAACGAATATTCTACCTGTCTGAGACAGGCTGTCTCTTTACCCTTTCCTGAGGTACAATCATCATTACCCCTTGTGCAACATAACAATTCCTGATTATACTAATCTCCTAACTATGTCCTTAACTACATACCTTTCACCTCCACCGTCACAAATCAAAATTACTAATTCCATGCCGACGTTTAGTGCAGCTTGCGCAAAATCAGCTGCTGTTTCTAAATCCCCTCATGTTCTTAATGTGGTTTCTCCACGTCGATATGTGTTAATTTCTAGGTTGGCAGCAACTATAATGATGATGTTTCAAATTCGAGAGATATTGCGTTTTTCCCGAATACATTTTTCAAAAATTTTTTTTGCTTGAGTATACCGTTGTCCATGAATTTAAGGATCGACGAAAAATAATTTTGATATCAATATCAAAAATTTAAAAGTCTTCTTAATAAATTCCATTTTCCCTAGTTGTACAACTAGAAATTTCGTTCCCTTAGGTATAGGTAAATGCAAACTATGCATCCTTTCCCGAGTTTTATACACTTTTCAAAATAATTTAGAGCGAAGCTCTTTCGTGCGTTAAAGGTTTTGTTGGTCACGAAATTTTTCGTGACATTTATTATTTACATTCAATTTATTTTTTTTTGCGTTCTTTATTATTTATTGCATCACTTTGCATACAACACAAAGCCTAACAATAATTGAGAAATCTTAAAAACGAAGTAATGAACTTTTTAAAGTTTCTATAGTGGTGAGCTAAAGAAACTTTCCAGTGTTGCGTGGTCCTCCCAGGTTTATGGGGCAGGAAAGTCATTCCGACGAAGGCGCGTGCGACAACTCATATAAGATAGTGATCGAGCTAGTGGATTAGGATGTTCCGAGAGCTTAACAAGATATTTTTGTTTCATTTGTTTGGGGCAGCGTGAGTGACTGATGATTGCAGTGTCATCCGCAAAGATTGATGTCATTGGCGGGGATTTGTAGGTATGTCAGCAGTGAAAATTACGTATAAGAGCTGACCGAGAACACTGCCTTGTGGGACGCCAGCATTAATGTGGTACTCGTTTGAGGTGATTTTTGCAGCAAACTTATTGGCCGATAAGAGGACACCATTGATTTGTCTTTACCAACTTTAGGGATCATAATTATTACAGACTTCTTCCAAAGTGCTGCAAAGTAGCCCACTTTGAGTATTGCCTTAAAGAGCATTGCAATGAATGATATTGCACAGTTTCATCTTGGAGGTGATGAAATCGTGTCCAGGCGCTTTCTTTGGGATTAAATTATGAATTGCTGCTCTTATCTCCTTTGAATTAGTTTTAAGTACGCTGCAATTAGCCAATGGAGCACATGGCTGCTGGGGAAGCTGAAATCGGTTTCTTGGCAAGTTTGGTTGAAAGACGGATTTTGAGGTGGTTAGCAAAAGTGAAAGCCTTTTCCTCGTCAGATCTCGCTCAGTTTCCATTTTGATCACGGATGGGGCTGTCAGCTGTTATTGGTGGATTCATGCGGTCTTGTGCTCCCAAATCGAAAACTGGGTACTCGTTCATGAGGGGTTTTCAATGTAGTGCCTTTGGAGTTTGCGATCTTCAGTCATAAGAGCATTTCTTAACTGTTTTTTTAGCAGTTTTGAGTCTTTGTAACGAAGCGGGCGATCGACTGATCTGCCATTCACGTCTTAGCTGGCGTTTTACTGAGACTAGTTAATACGACAGTATTCTTGGAGCCTGGTTGTACATTCGGTGTCGTGGCAACAGCAGCGCTCGCAATGGTTATGTTGAAATGTTCCAGAGACTTGTCAATGTCTGTTCCGGTATCAAGTTTTGGCCTCATACAAATGTGGGTGCTGACGTATTTTTTTTATACTTAAGCCAATCAGTCTTCCATGAGGTAAGCTTAAGGGAAAGATCGCTTTTTGTGGGATGCTCCAGTAAGTGAAAAGTGACTGGAGAATGGTCTGATGATAGCTCGGCATGAGTTTCCGTTGAAATCACACTACGAGAGATATTACGAGTAACTGCAAAGTCGATTAGGTCAGGAATTTTCCTTGGATCCGCTGGCCAATATGTAGGCCTTCCCGGAGAAGCAAAGTTGAGTTTGTTGATTGGATTTATTAATGTGTTGTGGAGCTGTTTTCCTTTAGGATTTGCAAGTCTAGAGACCCAGTGAGGGTGTTTAGCATTAAAGTCACCTGCCGCAAGAAATTTGGACTCTAGGGTGTCGAAGAACTGCTTGAAGCACGATTCGGAAATCAAAAATCGGGGTGGACAGTAGACGGATGAAAGCGTAAAAATAACCATTTGAAGTTTCGATGACAATCGACGTAGCCTGCATGTAGTTTTGCGAGTATGATACCGACTTATAGTGTTTTAGTCGCCTTCTGATGAGTATACCCGTTCCGGCATGTGCTTTGCCATCAGGGTGGTGTGTGGCGTAGAAGGAGTAGTCCGGGATCTCGAATTTATATCTATTTGTAAGGTGCGTTTCAGAGAGCAATAAAACATCAGTTTCTGTCTCGGCTAGGTATTTTATGAGCTCAAGTTTGTGTTTCGATACACCGTTTGCGTTCCAGGAAGTTATTCTGAACGAAGGCATTTTAAGTACAGAGTTTTTGTAAGAGTAGAGTTTGCTTCTTTAATATCTCTGGCTTTTGTCTCGGGTCGGTTATGGGCAGTTGCAGTTACTTTGCGCTGATTCATCCGGTTTTCCAGTTCTTTAAAAACTGGACAGCCTCTATAATTAGCAGTGTGATTCCCCCAGCGGTTACTACATTTTTTTGATGTTGTGTCTGTTTTCTTTACAGTGCATTTTGAAGACTCGTAATGGTCACTACATGATACACAGACAGAAGGTATGGTACAATACGATTTCGTGTGCCCAAATTCCTGACAGTTTGTACACTGCACAGGGTCTGTGCGCTTGTGAGGTTCCTCTACAGTGATTCTGCGGTGAAGTAAGTATTGTAAATTGTATATTGGGTGAATGTTGTTTCTTTTCTCTGGTTTATTCACATGAGAGAGCTCAACCTTGAACATTGGCTGGGGGATTTTTCATCTGTTCAAGATGTTGATCACAACCCTAGTTGGGAACCCTTTTTCCCCAAGCGCACTTTTAATTTCCTTAATGTCAACTCCAGCTTTTACCAGCCCTTTACTACTCTTAAGGTGGTACTTATAGTAGTCTTTGTTGGCATCACTGAGGAATTTCGAAACTATCTTGTAATTATTCTCAGTGTAGATTTGCAGTTTAGTTTCATGTACTTTGCCTTTGGTTAGCGGAACAATGTGAAAATTGTTGATGCCGAAAAGTTGCGCTACCTGTGAAACAAAATTGTTTGAACTGCGCTCGCGAATGTAAATTGGGGAGGCTTGGTTTGCTTGACTGTTGGGGCCTCTTCTACGTCTATGGGATCATTATCGCTGCTAAGAGCTTCAAATCTGTTTCCTTTCAAAACGTTGGGCTCATTGGTTGGGGTAGGAGAGGTATTCGATCTCTTAGATTTGTTACCAGAGTTAGGTTTATGCGGACCGAGTTTCCGTTTGATCTACACATAGCGATCAATTCAAGTCTGTACTGCCGAACTTTTTGATTTTACAGTCTCCTTCTTGTGCGGGATAACTGTTTCCGTTATTTGACTGCCGACAGGGCTTTGGTGACTTATTGAAGAAATTTGACGTGCTGCTATAAGAGGAACAGAGTTAACACTATAACTTTTTTCTTTACCGTTTGTGCTGGATGTGTGTGCTGCTTGTTCTCTCTGAAATGTCTCAAAGATGGGTGCCAAGGTTGTTGCAGTGACCAATGATGAAATTGAACAGTTGATGTTTCTATTGATGCAACCGTTGTAGTAGCGGTTGTTGATGTTGTTGTGGGAGGTAGTGTACAGAGCATCACAGGTGAAGCACACTTCGAACTCCATGAGGTTTCATTGTTTGTATTATAGGTTGTGATGTTGTTTGTGTAGTTGTTTGCATTGTTGTTTGCGTTGTTGTTTGTTTGCTGGGCGAAGCTTGCTTCTAATGACTGCAAGCGGATGGTGAAGTACCCGCAGTTGAGAGCCTACGCTTAAACTGAGGAGCATCAGTTCCACTCATCAGCGACACTGCACACGTTCACTTGTTGTTGTTCCACTTATTAATCCAATATTGTATTGAGGACAATGCATATCACAAATTGGCCACGGATTCAAAATACCGTTGGACTTTTCGTTGTTACTGTATATTTTTGTTTTTGGTGTAATGCTTGTTTTGTTTTTTTATTTTTTCAAAAAGAATCGATAGCGCAAATTTTTTAACACGTCCTTACTCACCGACGATCAAATTCAAAAAGTAATATATGCAAACAATTCCATTCTGTTTGTTTTGGTTTTTGTTTTGTCACTAGAATTTCTGTGCGCCTGGTTGCCTGAAATTAGATTGGTAATGAACAAATTACAGGAACTTTAGTATTTTTGCGAACTCATATTTTGTTTCATTTTAATATAATTAACAACATTCTTCAATCCGTAGTGTCACGGCTAAAAAAGATTCCAAAGTTGCGACCAGACCGAACTTCACCAAAAAATTTTGTTAAGTGATGAAGTGTTTGGATGCATATATAAATAAGCAAAGCTTCCGCTAATGGAGTGACGAGAATTCTCATGCCTTTTCCGAAGCACCGTTGCATCATGAAAAAGTTACTGTTTGGTGAGCTTTATGGGCCTCTGGAATCATTGGTCCATATTTCTTTAAAAACGATGCCGGCCATAACGTTACAGTTAATGGTAACTGCTACAGGGACATGGTCACAGACTTTTTTGAACCATAAATGAATGCCCTTAATCTGGGAGAGCAGTGGTTTCAACAAGAAAGTACAACATGACACACAACGGGTGCAAAATGGATTTATTGAAAGAAATGAACCCCTGAACTGGCCTGCAATATCATGCCTTGGAAGACGTCATTTACTACGTTATGTATGCAAGCGATAGAAAGCGATTAATTTCTTTCTTCTTTTCCTCACCATTCTTTTTTATTTTCCTTTCTATTGTACTTCTACTTGTAAGCAACAATTATAAAAAACTAGCGTTACCCGGCGTGCGTTGCTACACCCCCTAAGCGTTAATTGGGTGTTTCTTTAAAAAGCTTTGTTGTAAGACGTGTAATTAATAATTTACAATATATTTTAATATTCTATTATAACCTAAGCAACTTTAAGATGCATTTGTTATTTTTAAAAAACAAAATTATTAAAATCGGTTCAGAATATTTTGCTCCAAATACAAAAATTTTAAAACAATTACATAAAACTCTCTATATCTTGACAACATCGCCACCTACCCGATAGAAATGTAGCAAAGAACCAGACTAGTACATCCATGAAAATAACGAAAAAAAAAAAAAAAAAAAAATTAAATAAAATTGGTCCAGCCATTCTGCAGTTTTGCGGAGTCATACTATTTTTTGGGTTCATTTTTATATACCTATATAGATAAATACTTCTCTTTTTTGTATACTCTTCACTGGAGTGAATAGTATTATAAGTTATTCATGAAGTTTGTAACAGGCAGAACGACACAAAAGAGACCACATAAAGTATATATTCTTGATCAGCTCGATTAGTTCTATCGAGACCACTAGGGGGGTACCTCCCATACAAACCGCCCATTTGAATACTACAATGAGACATTCACTGCATGAAGAGTATTTCATCTTCGGGATAGTTGAAGATAACGTTCTTTCTAGACTTTTATTTATTCATTTGTTTATTTACAATCTATCCCTATATGGCCATTCAATATATACAATACATATATTCATGAGGCTGAAAAAGGTACTTAACATGAAGACTACATAACGTGAACCAGATGTGAGCAAGTGTGACAGTCATGTAACATACTTCAACACACAGAGTCTAATTAAATTGAAAACGAAAGGGGCGGTCGAGCGGATGCTCTCTTCGCAGACTTCTAGGTTGAAGGCTGTTTTCGAGCAGGCCTAAAGCCAGCGAGTTGGGGTGATTCTCAAGTCTACTGTTATGTTGCTCACTGAACAGCCTTATTTCTTCTATGACCAGTGGCACCCGAAGGTCTCTATGTAGGACCAAATTTCGCACATAGAAAGGAGCACTTGCTACTTTCTCAGAAGCTTCGATTAAAAATCCCATAATTGGATGCCGTATGTCTATATTGGTTTCATTATTGCCTTGTATAGAAAAACTTTATTCCGCACGCTGACTTGAGATCCATGACTTAAGAGCCAGTTCATTTTCCACCTTTTCACAGCGATTTGTTTCTTTTTTTTTTTAATATGCTCCTTCCAGTTAAGCCTTCCATCCATGGTCAGCCCGTGATACTTTGCATTAGGCTTAAGGAGGATATTTTCGCCATTTAAGGCAACTGGAGGACACGTGGCGCGACTAAGCGTAATGGTGGTGTGGATTGATTTCTCAGAATTTACTGCAATGTTCCACCTAACTAGACAAGGACCAGTAATATAAAGCTATCGCTGCAGCAAACTCGGGGCGTCGTGGTGATCCGATGCTGTTGCTAGAAATGCCGTATCGTCTGCATATGCTGCAACCAGCAAGTGTTAATCAGTGTGAACTTGAAGATCTGCCGTATAGAGTGTGTATAGGATAGGACCCTATACACTACCCTGTGGGACTCCCGGAAATAGCATCATTGTGTCGTAAGTAGAAGGTTCTATCTTTTAGGTAAGACTTTAGGGAAAGGTACAATAGTATGGCGTCGGTAGAATCTATTTTAGTTTGAAAAGCAGTCCAGGTCCTAGCAGGAAGGAAGGTCCAGGAAGACGGCTGAGCAGTACTTCTTCGTCTCGAAGGTATCATTGATATGATGTACTATGCGGTGGCACTGTTCTGGAGTTCCGTGGGTGGATTTGAAGCCAAACTGATGCTCTGGAATTACGTTACCTTCGTCCAGAAGCTGCAGCAATCTACGCAGAAATTGTTTTTCGAAAATGTTTGAGAGAACTGCAATTAAGCTGATCGGACGATACGATTTAGGCAAGTGTTCAGCGATCAAGATAATCTCAGCACACTTCCACTGAGAGGGGAAGTAGCTGAGTCTCAATATAGCGTTGAATAATGCGGTTATATGTGTAAGAACCTGATTCGGTAGCATCTGTATAGCTCGATTACAAATTCTTTCGTAGCCTTGGAAGATTTAAGGAAGTGCACTTCTTCTATGACCCCATCGACGTTTTTTTCGCCGTGATCCTTGGGACATCTATCAAATCAGTGGTTCTGTGCACGTCATCGGAGCAACACAGGTCGTGCTTGGTAAAGACTTTCTCAAGGTGGAGAGAAAAAGAGATAATTTCCTTTTGATATATTTTGTGGCACTCCAAAGATTGTGTTCCACACTTCCCGCCTCGGCTGCAGCTAGGAAATCGCCAATTGCTTTGTTTATCGCATCACTCAGGTGCTTGTCGCTCGGTTGAATGCAGCCCTGCCAAGTCGATTTCTCGTCCTATGTGAAACTATTCGAAGCCTTCGTTTTTCGCGAACCAGATTTGCAGTGGCAGGAGACCAGAGGTGTAGGTCGCGCATGAGGGTTTGTGCGAAATCACCTTGTGGTTGTGTGGAGATGTTTGCAGCATCGCGAATATTTCTCGTGAGATTTTTAATGACATCCTCAATGTCTTCGAATGTATTAAGCTGGCTGTATTCAAGGCAAGAGCGATATCGGATTATGTTTGTTGACCATCGCATCATTCTAGTTGTGCGCAATGCACTTTGACAATGCCAGACTGGATCCAATCGAATGTGACAGGCAGTGAACTTTAAACGTGTGTTTATTATTAATGCTGCACCACCACCTGCTCTGCCGCTCGGATGATTTCCTTGAATGAGATCGTAGTTATCTTGAAGTACGCAAGTGCGTTGAGGTAAGTTTCTGAAACAAAAAGAACGTCAATATTACTTGTTTTTGAGATAATGTTCAAAGATTGGCTGATTTGAACATAAGCCGTTAACATTTCCAGGATGCAGCCTGGAGTTCTATTTGCATAGATTTGCAAACATATTTAAAAGTGCTTCGATTTTCGAAAGCATGGACTGCGTCATCATCACAACACGTTTCATAATTGATTCCTCCAAAAAGACCGTAGTTGTGTGTCTGTCTGATTCCTAGTTTGCGAATTTAATTGATTCGATTGTATAGTTTCAGCGCTTTTTACTGCACTTGCGTAGCAGAAACCAGTATTCGGTTTCTCGAGTTCGATAGGGATGCCAGAGCTTTTTAGCGATAGATCACCCTGGCTCGTTTGCCCACTTCGTCTCTGCTAACTCCTTAGTGTCTGCTACCAATTTTGATAAAATATCTTGCGTCTGCTTAAGTTCATAACAAACCGGGAGATGGACATTGCAGATCCCCTTCTGGTACACTCATCCGCCATCTCATTTCCTAAAAAACCAGAATGGCCAGGATCCCAGGTTATCTCTATTAAGTACCGCTTATCTAGATTAAGAGCATCAACCGTGCTCTTAATGCTATTTAGTATTATACAAAGAGTTTATCATAAAGTTTGTAACAGGCAGAAAGATACATCAGAGACTCAATAAAGTACATAATTTCTTTTTCAGCCATGTACGTTTGTCCGTCTGTAGGTAAGCAAACTAGTCCCAGTTTTTGAGCTAGAGAGCTGAAATTATGAACCTTTCTTTTTACTAAATGCAGTACATTTGTCGAAAGCAGCCGAAGCGGATTACCCATTAAAATTAAGGTTCTTACAATATAAGAAATATAATATTGTACATTTTTTTTTTGTCTTATTAAATTTAAATTTAGGCACTATAAGTTTCCAATCAATGTTCATCAAATTCGTAAATTTCAAGACCCTAGAGTTACTGGATCGTATAGACGAACATGCCTAAATCAACTCGTCGCATCGTGCTGATCAAGAATATATATACTTTATGTGGTCTGGGAATGAATGCTTTTCACTCCCGTGAAGAGTATAAAAATCGGCCAAGTGAGTGTCAGACTCGTACACGAAGGGTTCCGTACCAGGGGGCTTGTATGGGAGGTACTCCCCTAGGAGTCGATTTGACTGATTTCAACAAATTTACCGCGCTTATATTAAAAACTTTTAGTGTCCAAATTTCAGTTCAATAGTCAAAAAAAAAAAAAGTTTTTGATGTGAAACACCTTTGGTGTCAGTAAGGTAAAATTTGACATCGTCATAGGCAATTTTCGTTAATGCTTTTCTTGTTGATCTGAAATTAAGCAACGCGTAGCTTGTGTAGTGTTCAGATAAATTACCGATCACAAACAGCTGGCGACAACGCGATTTTTAAATTTAAATTTTTTGTTTGTTTTTTTAGTTTTTATATTTTTATAAACACTGTAACTATAGCAAATAAGTGGCAATACATCAAAACTCATTATTGAGCTATTATAATATAAAATTATTAAAGATAAAAATAAAGAGTTATAAATCGCAAAAATGCAAGGGGAGGGAGAGAGAAGAATGAAATAGTGTAAGAAGACAAAAGTTAAGGTGTATGTAAAAGACTGTTAATTTTAATTCTTACTTTACTTATTGTTTCTTGATCATTATCATCACTATGCTTATTTGTTGATCATTATCATCATTTGCAAAACTTAATCATTTCATTTTTACTTATTTATATTTGTTGTTTGAAATGCCACAGCAAAGCGTGGCTGTGTAAAGCTTGTATTTTAAATTTACACAAAATAAATTTAAAAAATCGGCCAAGTGCGAGTCAGACTCGTTCAGTACCAGATTGGCGTTTGTATGGGAGGTACTCCACCTAGTGGTCCGATTTTACTGATTCCAATAAATGTGCGCTTATATTAAAAACGTGTATATATTTCTGTTCAATAGTGAAAACAAAAAACGTTTTTCGAATAAGAACCCGATTATTAATGGTAGATTTGTATGGGAGTTACCACCCCTAGTTGTCCCATTTGGCCGATTCCAACAGATGTACAGCGCCCTTATCAAAAACTGATAGTGTTCGATAGGACAAAAAACACAAATTTTTTTCTAATATGAAAATAATATTCCCAGTAGGATTCGAGCCCACGCTTCGGTTTGTCAGTCTTACTCTCTACCCACTACGCCACGCACAAACTTTTGTTGTTTTTTTCCTAAGTAGCTATATATATTAATAAATAATTAAACACAAGCTGTAAACATTTGCAGGAAAAAATTCTGACGATTTTATTTTTAGCCTCATTTTTTGAAATTTCACTCATGCCACAACGCGCATAAAAGAACAACGCTCTAATAAATCTATCTAATTAAATAGCAAACATGAATTTGGAATCCTTCTGCTTACACCACTGAAATGATTTTGAAAAAAAAAAAAAAAAAACAATTTAAAGATATTCTTCGCAAGATGTGAACAATCTCAGTTTTATCAAAATGAGTTTAGTTGCTTAGAGAAGAAAAGATGTTAAAGATAACCTTTTTCCAGTAACAACAACACACAGCCGTTGATGTTGTGAATGCTGTAGAATTAGAGAATAGAGAGGTTTGTGTGCGGTTGTGTAAAGTCATGGTATTGTTGTTGTTCTATTTTCGCAGAAAATATTTTAGTTATTCTTCAAATATTTCATAAGATTAAGAAATGGATGTGTTGTTGTTGTATAATTGTAATATCTTTATGGGGGTGTCCCTGCGTACGCCCCTGATATACAAAGTACTATACAAAATATTTTGCACATGAAGAATAAACGAATGCCAGAATGAAATTAAAACCTACCACACCATGTCATATTGTCCCCCCGGAACTACCATTAAACACCTCGTTGGGAGGAAAGGGGAGTATAATATCTCAAGAGTCGATCTGTCCCACGTAAATGAGTCGCCTATAAGTCCTGTCTTGTGCGTGGGTCGGAACTATACGCCAATAAGCTATGTCCTACGAATCCCTGTCTGATTGTGCAGCTGAATAATTAGCTTCCGCTCGTAATCGTTCAGATGCTCTGCTGCGCTCTGCTACTCGGAGGGTGGCAGTTTTCACCACTTGCCACTTTACTAGTGATTGGCACATGTGTGGCACCAAATTATCTACTGTAGGGGGTTCACCAAAACACTCTTCTATCTGTGTCCTCTCACCGCTAAAACGAGGACAGCAGAAAAGTACGTGGTAGACATCTTTAAAGCAACCGCGTCTAGTGAGTATCTGCGTCATACGGAAATCCACTTCCACTTCGATTAGTGGAATAGAGGATATCACCTCAACCGCGACATCTGATATCGTGTGAAAACCGCTCGCTACCCGCAAAATCGGCGTAGCATAGGTTAGAACCGACGTTACGACACTTGTCAACAGTCGTCGCTTGCGCTCCCGCAGTCCTCCATAGGTCGGCATCAGACTGAGGACAGCACCTGATACTTTTGATGGTTTAGCAGCTGTTTGCGCCAAATGTTGCTTGAACGTCATTTTTGAGTCCAATTCCACTCCCAAATACCTCAACGATGGCTGGGACACAATTTCTGACAAGCAGTACTTGTTTTGTGCTCGGCAAGGCGCAGATCTTTTTGGCTCAGCCAGACACCAACTATCCTGACAGCATCGTTGCAGACAAACCTGATCTCATCAATAAACTTAGCCACTACCTCAATTACCAAATCATCGGCAAAGGCCACCTTGGGTTATCAAGCATTCTAAGTGCATGTACGATCTGCGCCCAGCTTGCCATGTTGAAAGCGTTTTTGACGTCCAAGGTTACAACAGCGCAGTATTGCTTGTCTTCACCCTTCCATCTGATGCCACTCGTCGCCCTGCGTGCAATATCCATCACTGTTTGAATTGCATCAACCGTGGATTTTCCACGGCGGGATCCAAACTAGAGATCGGATAAGGCATTCGGTCTCTCCAAAATGTCTTGAAGTTGTCCGATTATGATACTTTCCAGTATTTTTCCATGCGAGTCGAGCATTCATAGCGGCCGGTACGCAGAGGAATGATCTGGTTTTTTTGTTGGCTTTAGCAACAAGACTAGATGGTCAGAAATACTCCTTCGGCAAGGCATGTGTAGTACATCTTTGCGAAGATTGCAACATCTGCTCTCACTGCAGCCGCTAACGCTATATTTGGGATACCATCCTGATCTGGGGCTTTCTTGTCTCCCAACTTCCCAAGTGCTTGCAGCACCTCCGCGGTAGTAACCTCTGGGAACACTGCAACACCTGTGGACGAGGCAGTGGGTACGAATATATCATCGTCGGGGAAAAGTTCCGCAACTACGTTACCCATCAACGCTGGGTTTGATGGCTATAGAAGCTGCGGCCCATTTACCCTGCTCATTACAATTTTGTAGGCCGTGCCCATGGATCAGTATCAGAACTGTGTCGCAGATCATTGAAACGAGCATCTTTGCTCGACCGTATAACCTTCCTCAGGACACGCCTTAAACACTTAAAGTCGTATTGCCTAGTTTTTCTAGGCATCGAGGCATCACAAGCTATGGATATCCGTTTTATGACTCTTTTTGCCTTACTGTGCGCTCCTTCAGAGACTGTTATACCATTTTCCCAGAACTATAGGAAGATGTCCTCGTCAAAAAATCGATCTCTCCAGCCTTTAGCTACTGTAGAACGAAATTGACCACTGATTGCCCGATGCAACACAATCTCAATCAGATAGACTGTATTGGGGGCGCATAACTTGAGAAAAAGTAAATTCTTTGACCCACGTAAAACTGGAATGAGGAGTCAGTGGCCTGTTTTGCGGCATCCTACCATATGTAATCCATATGGCGGATGTACTAGATACATCCGAACTCCATCCATGCCCCCTCATGTTGCGGTACTGCTAACATAAAAGGACCAAGTCGGGGTGTTGCTCGATCACGGTTTGTTTTTCATCGCTCACCTGCTTACTTAACCTTAACTGCCCTTTGATGTACCGGACAGGCGCCACTGCCATGTCCCAATATTCCGAACCAATGACTCATCTGGACGATGTATTTCACACTGTGTGTTTAGGGCGTCACACACTTCTTTTGCCAGATCCCTAAGATGAATCGTCACCATGTGCATTACGTCGTACAGCCTTAACATTTTCACCTAGGCTCTTAAGCGCTGGCTCACTTCGAATCTTCTTCAAAATATTAGCGTAAGACGCTTTCGCGGATGCCGAAATGAATAGAGCATCCGGCCTCGATTTTATGCCCTTATCCTGTTTTTTCCGGTCAGGAACTTTGGTCCACTCCAGTACTTGGGGCAGCTTGCGATCATCCTTATCCCACCTTCTTGCCTTCTTCGGGATTCTGCTTCTATTTGGCTTTGGAGTTGTTGCCGACTTCGGAGACGCTCCATGCTCCAAGGTAGCATTATTGGCCTCATCCACTCGGTCTTTAGGGACAGTTAGAGAAGGGAGTCTCTTTGTAGAAGGAGTCTCCAAGTTACTTTCGGGCGCTTTTATTTTTCCCGGCTGGTCGCAACCAAGGGGAAGTCTGGGAGAAATTATTTTTCCTAACAATCTCCTTTGCTTTCTCGTCCCTTTGTTTTATGGCAGAGAGCTCATATAGAGCCTTTGAGCTCTCTATAGTATCCCTCATAAGGTGGTTTATGGAGCGCCTTGGCTTGCCGTCAGTACCTTTTTTTCTTCCAGCATGCAGGTTAAGCTCCGTATCTTCTCCCTTAGCTGATGAAAGTGGCTGTGGCTGGTTGATACTTTCTCCGAGTTGGTGGCATAAAACGGACTCACCATAGATGGCATAGAACAGAAGAGAGTGAAACTTCTCTATTCTTCCATTCTACCGCGCTCACAACATCAACGGCTATGTCTGTATGTGAAGATGTGCAACGGAGGCATCGTTTTTTCATTCATACAATTTGTTCTTGGATATGCCAAAATTGGAAATACGAAGAAAAGCTTTCTGTTCAGCTTTGACAGCGGTTAGTCAGTGATTTTGTGCATTACTATAAATAGGCATTATTAACATTTCCCGTATGTTTTTTGTCGAATATTCGTAAATATTTAAATTGTGTGCATAATTTCCTGGCGTTTATTTTTATTTATTTTTCTAACAATTAGCTATACAGTGCTCAGTCAGTGTTTTTGTGTGCTACAAATCAGTTTAATCGGCATTCTTAACATTTACCGAGTGTTTTGTGTCTGGTTTGCGAAAATGTTTGCGACGAACAATTTTTCCGACGAGGAATTCAAAAGCTGCCAGAAAAATGGGAAAAAGTTGTGTCTAGTAATGGAAATTATTTTGGAGATTGAGTATGTAACGAGTTTTTTATAATAAAGCCTCAAATTATGAAAAAAAAACGGCGATTTTCTATTTGTACGCCAATAAATTTTTTTTTTTTTTAATTTTAACATTGCTATTATTTCGATATGCCTTCCCGACTTACTTTAACTGGTAGAATTCAGTAGATGTTATCGCAAGTACTTCAAACGATCTAGATATTGATTTATTGAATGGAACGTGTAAAATTGCATTGAATTTACTTTGTTAATATCCGTTCTTATAATGCTTCATTTGCATAAGATAAGTTCTGAATTTAAATTTTTTGAATGGAATTTATCATTTTAAGATTCTGACGTATTTTACCACCGATCTGCTTCAATTACTCCGGGTTATGGTAGTGATCTGGCATATGCACATCTTCATTTTTATGACGTTGAAACTGTTGTACGTCATAGACTGAATACTTGAGCAAATAATGGATTTAATGTGTGTATTGTGTATGAATTAGCTAATGAGTTAGATCGTGTAAATGTGTTTCTACGTTCTTTTAGGTCAATGGTTGAATATTGTCATCGTCCTGAAAATACAAATGCTAATGTGTGTATGATGACTAAGATAATAAAAAGCGTGATCTTCGTCGATATAACGATGCTATTCAAGCAGATGTTGCAGCTATTTTTGTAGAAGCGATGACGGTGAATGGTCACAAGAACTTCATAGTGTTTCTGTTTTGGACCCTTCATTAGATCCGTTGGCATATCCTTTGTTGTTTCCTAATGGTGATACCGGTATACTGCTTCTAACTCTCATGCTCCTCGAAACAAAGTTACTATGTTATACTATACATGTTATCGTCTTGCTATTCGTGATGATTTTAGTCTTCTGTATTCTTCTCAAAAATTATTTCTTCAATGGATCGTTCATATGTACGTTCGAATTGAAAGTACCGGATTACATTTCCTTAAACAAAATCAGGCTACGTGCTGACCTTTATAATAACTTAAGTGATTTTATAAATCAAAATCCAAATGGTTCATTACCATTCAAGAGTTGGTCACAAAGTAATTTTGCCTTCCACATTCATAGGTTCTCCACGAAATATATTTCAGAATTACTTAGATGCTATTTGTATTGTACAGCGAAAGGGAAAACCTTCTTTATTCTTAACTATGACATGTAATCCAATCCCGAATTTACCGAAACCTTAAATAGGAGTAAGGCTCATTTTCGACGTGTTATTGTTGTTCGCGTTTTCAAAATTAAATTGAATAAACTGCTCAACTTTATAGTTAGAAACCAAATATTCGGTAAAGTTGATGCTATTATTTACACAATTGAATTTCAGAAACGTGGTCTCCCACATGCACATATTTTGTTGACTTTGGAAAATGATGATAGTATGAAAATTATTGATAAAATTATTGCTTCTGAAATTCCTGACCTCCCTACTCAACCAAAATTATATAACTTAGTAAAAAGTCATATGATTCATTGTCCCTGTGGTGTTCTTAATCCCACTTCAGTGTGCATGCGAGAAAGAAAATGTTCTAAAAATTTTCCTAAAGCTTTCTCAGAAACTACTCATGATTGATTCAGGGTCTGTAATAAATTCACCAACAGAGATTCACTAGAACTTTGTGGTTGCAACACTGGCTCATTACACGCATTTATAGTTAAGGTAGTTTGTGAGATTTGTTTATTATGTTGAGACATTAGAGCCTTAGGCTTCACAATCTTTTTCGCAGTTTCTTGTTGAACGCCTAAGCGCAGGGCACCTGCATACGACACATTTGAAGTTAAAAGAATATTAGGTGCTGGACACATAACCGTCGTTAATTCTGTACGGTTAGCCTCACGGCTAAAACGGGCGGAATTTTTTTGTGATTGCAATCGGTTCTTCAACTCCTTATATACAGAATAACCTCTATAATTGGCTGTATGATTGCCCCCACAGTTACTGCATTTTTTAAGATCAGGATTATCGCGACTTACTTTACAGGTTGAGGAATCATGCAAGTCTTCACAAGCTACGCATACTGGACGAAGGGTGCAATAAGATTTCGTTTGGCCAAATTCCTGACAATTTGTGCATTGCACAGGATTTACTCGTTTGTGAGGCTCTTCCACAGTTACCCTACGATGAAGTAAATATTTAAGGTTGTAAATGGGATGCACTTCATTTTTCTTTAAGTGCTGCAACTTTGGGGCCAACTCAATTTTGTACAATGGCTGTGGAATTTTATTTTTATTAAAAATGTTGATCACTACTTTGACCTCAAACCATTTTTCTTCTAGTGTACTCTTAATACCACTAAAATCAACACTTAATTACAACTACCAGCCCTTTACTACTTTTGAGCAGATAGGTATGATAGTTTTTTTTAGTCTCCCTAAGATACTTTGTTACAGAACTGTAGTTTGCTTCCGTATAAATTTGGACCTTAGTTTCTTTAATATTACCCTTGGTAATACGGACAATATGAAAGTTATTATTGCCAACTATTCTTTGGATAGCATCTACAAGCCTATTCGAGCTTTCTTCACGAACATATATTGGAGGAGGTTTCGCGGTTTTAGGTTTTGATGAGTTTTTGTCATCGTTTTTCATCCTTTTCAGCAAGTATAGTATATAATAATTAATATAAAATAAATAAAATGTTCGTAATACATATTTATGTTTTCTACAAGCCAGGAAGAGCACGAACAAATCTAGGTCGACATACGCGGCATAGTAAGACGGTAAGGGACATTAGACTATTGAACCAGCAGTCGGACGGAGCAACAAAAATTGTTCAGAATGATGATGTTCGTAATTTTCAATGAACGTTTAAGATTCATGGGCAAATATACTAAATGCTAAATGCCAGGAACAAACACACTGCAAATTTTATAGCAATAACTCAGCTTCTAATTATCCGTTGGTTTTGAAATTTTGACAGAACGTCAGTAAAGGAAATACCTTTCCAATACGTACTCAAAAGATAGCGGCACTATAAATAGAGATTTAGAAAAAGTCTCGTTTACTTTGCGATCGACCTTGTATTATCAATAGTTCTTTAATGTCAATGGATGATGCCGATCCAAAATTTTAGCAGATCTAATACATGGGGGTTGAGGAGCAACAAACAAACACACACTATCAATACAACAACACCGAGCACTTGAAGGAGTTGGAAGTTGTAGCGACTTTAGAACCGTTTTTGGGTAATCATTATCAGTTGGCCTAGTTGTTCAATACTGTTTTAAATAGACTGATAAACTACAACTGCATGATTGTTATCAAAGCAGAGAAGACACCATCTGGAGTGCACGCGGGCCGATAAAATGTACCAACACTAAATTATATTGCAGATCTTATGGCTGGCGACGCATATAAACGTCGAGATATACGGACAACTCCAACTCAGAAATAACACGGTGTCGATAATTCAATTCATCATTCTTACTACGCTTTTCAATATCCAAGGATATTTTGCGGAGAATATGGATGGAGATGGATATCATTTTCAGTGACTGAAACAATCTACACAGTACTTAGGTTTTTCTTTTCCTGTACGATTATTTTTGTGTTTGCGAATTTCTATGCATATCGGTTAATGATTCGAGCCAATGAAACAACTATATTCTCCGATGCTGTCAGCTGTTTCACCATTATATCGTTGATATACTTCGGGCTTCAACTTCAGGCAACAAAAAGTCCGTTATCATGGTGCAGTTGCGGGCGCTATTGACGGTAATGTTCTGTCCGACCTCATTTTTGAAGAAATACGGACCGATGATTCCGTCAGTCCATAAACCACACCAAACAGTGAATTTCTGTGGATGTAACGGTAGTTCGAGAGTTTTTTCAGCCCTAATGCGGCAATTCTGAGTTAGAGAGACTGAATTCGACGTATTGTTATGGTGCTCTACGAATACACTGACATCAATGTAGTACAACTATAAGAAAACAAGATAGAGCATAAAAATCAGCGCAAGTGTTACTTGTTTTTAGAAGATTCATATGTTAAAACTGAAGATGAACAATTCAAATTTTTTGAACAAAACACTTAAAAAATGAAAAAAAAAAAGAAAAGAAAAAACAATGGCCGAAGATAGGCTCTATATTCAAATTTCAGAAATAATAGTCACAAAGAAACCCAAGTCATTCCTTTGGTGACGCCCTGCACATTTTTATTTTATAAGTATTATTATTCTTCGTGGTGATGTTAATTCAACCTATATGTAATTAATAACCTAATATAAAGAGTGTTATATCTCATAAATGTAACCATGGTTGCGTTGACTAGAAGACAAAACAGTTGTCCCGCATTATTTACATTTTTAATTTATTATTAATTAAATATCTTCAAATACTAAAATCCATCTAAATATGAAAGTCAGTTAATTAAAATTTACTCGTATCTAATACCACCCCGCTGCGGTATTTAAGGCTTTTGATTTATTTCGAAATGTCTGATTAACTAAATTAGATGGATCTCCCTATGGACATTTATACTCGCATTTTTTAAGATGCTTTTATTAATTTGGTGAAAGTGATGAGCATCGTTTTCATAAGCGAGAATCAAGCAGAGCTGGGCATTTCATTAGTGCTCGTTAAAGCCGCTAAGCTCGCTTAACTAACTGTAGAAATGAATATGGTAGAATCAATTTGGTTTGGTAGTGTATTACTATGGAAATACGTAAATGACCGTATTCGATTTTAACTACCTTGAATGTAATTATCCTAAAAATAAATGCATTAAGCCGTCAAACCTGTTTTTTTGTATGTGTAGTTTTTAAAACATTCCTAAATAAGAAAAATCATTTAATTTCCATATAAGTTCTTATTAATCTCTTACAATTATTTTATTCTACATCTAATTCAAATGAATTCAGATTAACATCTTCGCACTCGGAATGAGAATTGGAATCGCAGTTATCTAATGGGTGGTCGGTTTTGTTCTTTATATGAAAATATGGTACCTCTAGCAATGACATCCTTGGACAATATAAACCAGCATGCGACCGTCTGTCGCGCTTAAAAACTTTGTTACGCGCTTCTGATTCACCAAGGCAACCTACGGGTGCTATTGATAAACCTTTTATCTGGGATCCATGAATTAAGATTTTAAATAAAATTAGGCGACATTGGATACCACGGCACAAAAGTTATCTCACAGAATTGTTGGAATTTTAGTACATTAAAGGAAATGACGAATAATATTGTGATATTACATATATCTTCTGATATATCCAAGCAAATAACTATGGATTGAAAAACTGCTTTTCTGGCAGTGTTGAAATCATTTGCGTTCCCATTTCCATTTTGCTTTGGCTTATCTTCGTGTAAACCCATTTCTTGCCACAATCTTTTTTGAATACTCTGTTCTTTTTTCATCAATTCTAGTTTTTTCGATTTATCCCTCACATGCCATTTTCTACATCCCATTCTCATTTTAAGTAATAATTCGAAAATTCTTATCTACGCGTGAAGTGAACTTAAAATGTTTAATTCTTTACCACATATTAGAGTCATGCGAAGGTCATATGAAATGGTGGTCTTCCTTGCATTTAAAAGTTCACAACAAAAGGCATTCAGTTTTTTAGATGTGCGTCTAAATTTTCTTTTTCCTTAAAAATGTGTTCTTTTCGCTTCTTGGTAAATTCCATTTTTAGGGGCCTACAAAATCGTAATTTTCAACGAGAGCTATTTTGAGTGCTTCAAATTAAAATTTGAGATCGTTCTGTTGCATTTGTGTACTTTTTTTGAATGAAACGAGTAAAATTTCTAATTTTATTTATTATATTGTACATTTGTGTGTTTCGGTGTTTATACTTTTAATGTTTATTTGCTCGATAGCCCAATTCAAACTCACTTTTTGTTTGCACTCAATCTTTCCTAAAATATTAGAAATTGTCGGAAAACTTCGGCGAAAATTGTTAATATCACTTCGAAAGGAACACTTCTAATAATTATGTTTTGGCCAAATATGGGCGAAATTTAGTTTCTAATTCACAGTGCACAGATTTAAGGATTTCTCTGCCTAAAGACGTCACACAAAACACTTAAAATAAAAATTTAACAAATAGATCACAATTGGCACATAATATTTACATTACATATACATTTTTCATATTTAACACTAATATTTGGTTTACTACCACACTCTCTTATTGCAAAGTTTTAATAAAGTTTCCCGTTTTCTTTTTGGATTTAAGCAGCTCAACAAAGTTCGAACTTTGTAGCCCTGGTATGGCGATAGCGTTTATTTCTTGAATTGTTTTATTGCAAGTATTGACTTAAAAAAAAAATAAAAAAACAAATAAAACCAAATATGATTTCATAAAAATTTTGGACTTAATGCCAAAAATTTAAGATTCAAGCCAGTGTGCAATATAAAATTGGAGTATTTTTGTTGTTAAGTATGATATGTAGGCAAAAGTTTCTTGGGTTTGAAATTATTTACTTTCTTCATTTGAACTCTGTTAAAAATTCCATGGGACTTTACCTTTTCTTATGGTTCCGATTGTAAAGAATACTAAACGGAATCCAATAACCAAGGCTACGCTGTCCGTCCGTCCGCCATCGGGCTCTATCTCATGAACAGTAACAGGTAGAAAGAATATGCAGGGCATACCTTTCCAACTCGTTAAAAAATAGCGATACATAAAAAGGGATTTTGAAAAAGTCTCGTTTACTTTGCGAATGGCCTTATTTTATTTTTATTTAAAATTAATAAAAAAATTAGATTTCAGGTGAGAGGACGTGATAGAACTTATGATAAAGAGTGCATAAAACTCGGAAAGGATCATGTAGGGCAGAGTTAGTTGTGCATGTACCTATAGCTAATGGAAAAAAATTTCTAGTTGTACAACTTAGGACACAGAATCTAAGTTGACTCAAAAGCACTGGCGAATCACCAATACTGGTAATAAGCTTATACGCAGAGTTATACGGCGATTTCTCAACGAAGAGCGATCTATAAGAAAAATCATGCTAAGGTAGGATATCAAACGTACGCTTATTTAAACTACGAAGTGCAAAAAAATGCTATAAATGTCATAGCAGAATGAAGGTAGAAACAGTTGAAAATCCTTAAAGTTTATAAAGTAATGTTCCATACATATCTACTTTAGCATGAGATGCCTTTTAAAGTTGTAATTAAAAATTTGCATTTTTCTAACCCAAACTTGGATATAATAAAATTCATTAGTAATGCTATTTGTCAATGTCGAAGCAGCAAAAAAAGGTCAATGACGTGCTTTTGGTGGCAAGAATTTGGTCATACAAAACCTTACTGATCTCAAAAAAAGTAAATATGTTCAATGCTCTCTAAATCACCCAAGAAACAAAAATGAAGATCAGCAAGTGAAATATTCAAAACTTAGAAAATCATGCAGATAGCTATAAAGGTCGTAAAGGTGTATAAAAAGAAAAACAAAACAGCAATAAAAAGCAAACAAATTTTGCTCCGCCAAAAGACAGTAATACGACTTATACTGAGAAATTAAATATAAAATCATTAAATAGGATTGAAAAGCTATTAGAATAATAGTAAGAATTTATGCAACAAATAACTTTCCAATTATGAACATGAAAGATTATTTCAAGAACTTGGTTCAACTGTCTTTGCTACGATACCAAATATCATTGGTAGAGTTCGAAATTAACAGATCTAACTAGAACTACACAGGTGTATAAATAAAAATCATTTTTTATCTACAGGAAAATCAACATATTTACCAATAGATACTAATGAAACCGTTGATTTACAAGCCTTTGTCCGACTGAATAGACAAACATTTTTACAAGGGGTGCGTGAGGAGTATATAAACTTCGGCATAAGGGAAGTTAACCTTCTTCTTACTTGTTAAGTTCAGCAATAATGACAAAGAAAGAACTTAATTTAAAAATTTTGCAACATTTTTAGCGCCTACTGGTATATTAGTAATTATAACATACATAAGGACCTCAAAATTCAGATAAAATAGATAGTATTGTTATCAAAATACTCTGACAATATAATAGATTTTAAATAAAAAAAAACACAGTGTAGGGTTCGGGTTTATTAATAAGTGAAATCAAATCCCAAATTTTAACTATTGTGTGTATTATAAATATAGTAAAAGTTGCTTTCAATAAAATAAACGTGTAGATTTAGTGGCCTGCAGCAAAACGAATTGAGTAAGGCCAATTATAAAAATACACACTCACTCACGTACATAATTATAATTACAATGTATGAACGGACACTGTGCAAAGAACACACAAAGCCGACCTCCAATTTATAAATTAAATATATACTATGAAAGCAGAAACAACATCAGATTAAGAATGTTGATAACGATATTACTGTGAAAGGAAAAGGACTCGTAAACTAAGTTATTGCATCATCATTAGGTTAAAATCAATAGTATTTATACAATAGTTACCTGCGCTTGCATAAAAGTTTGGATTCCACAACATGTGGCTTAAGTACTATGTACAAGTACAATATGTTTCTTGTATTGTTACTTCTTGGAGGTGATAATCTTTATTGATGCTAACAGATGCAAAATTGGCAGACTAAGTATTCATTTCATTAGGCGTCTATGTACTAAAGTCAAGTGATTTAAAAAACGCGATAGAAAAAAATTTATTCCAACTTAGCCCACGGTAGAGCTGAAAAAGCTTTACTTGCAAATTGTTTATGCAATTTTGATTAAAATACGTTTAAAAGCCTCATGCGATCTTAAGCTGTTCCACTCTAAAGACTATTGAAAATAATGTGGTTACATTAAAGGCTAAGCTGCAAACTGAATTTCAAAACTGCTTAAAGGTGTGGAAGAACACGTTGTATATAGGTATGTTTGTTGACAGCGTCTGGAGAAATGTCTTATATTGGGAGGTAATTAAAAATAGAGTTTTTTATTATATAAATAACTAGCGTTACTCGGCGTGCGTTGCTACACCACCTATTCAATAATTGGGTGTTTTTTCTAAAAAGCTTTTTTGTAAAATGTGTAATTAATAATTTACGTGAATTGTTTGGATTTCTGATGATCACCCGTAGAAGAGAGTGAAGTGGTTCATGTGGAGGGAGAATTTCTTCTAATTTGACTTTTCCTTGTAAGCACCACATGCCTTTCGATTCGTCCTAATGATTTTCTCTCTCTCTCTCAGCTCTATATCTATCCCGAAGCTGACTGAGGCGAGCCTCACGTTCCGTTGTTGATTCTTCATCTATTGCTGAACGTACTCTTTTGGCATTCACTGTACTACGACCTATGTTCGAACGACGACGTCTTCCAGACATGACTTTATAATTTCTTGATAGTAATAATCAGACATATACGTATATGCATAGTGAAAATAACATTATTTCTCCACTATTTAATGGATGTTATTATAAATATAAACCTTCCTCTTCAATCACTCTATCTATTAAAAAAAACCGCATCAAAATACGTTGCGTAGTTTTAAAGATTTAAGCATACATAGGGATATAGGGACAAAGATAAGCGATAAGCCAACCATTCTCTGTGTATCAGAAATCTCGCTATATGATTTTAACATCAAGGAAACAAATGTTAACTTCGGCTATGCACTCCTAGACACGTTTTTGCCCCGTTCCAGTGATAGAGCATTCAGAAGTGTTTGATTATTGATTTGACTTACGTTTAGGGTATAGTCAGTATACATACAGCATTTTTAACAATGAGATCAACATATTTGTGTGGAAGCTATACGATCCAGTAATCATAGGGTCTTAATATTTAAATGGTTTATGAATATGGGTCATATAACAGCTCGACAACACAAAAAAGTTTTTCAAATAGGAACATGAAATCAGGGTTTGTATTGGAGCTGTACGATCCAGTAATTCTACGTTCTTGAAATGTAAATTGCGTTTTACACAAATATCTTTTCCATTCAAGCAAAAGCAACCAAATGTTGGATATGTCAAACTGCTCGCATCAAAGTTTTTACAATTTCAAAATTATCTTGAATTCAATTAATTGATACGTTAAAGGATCTATAAAAATAAAGCTGTGACGTTTTAAATTGCGTTTAAAAATGCATAGAAAGTAATTAGTTTATTAGATAGCTTTAGTAATGTCATTGATCAAAGTTGGCAGGTCTGCAGAGTTATCCGATTACTTAGGTAGTTGACTTTGTAATCTGAATTGTATTTGATCCCTTGCCATAGAGTACAAATCATTAGCTTTTATGTCAATTTGGAATGTTATGTTTTGTCAACTTTTTATTGTAGGTATGTACTTATATTATATATTTTTTTGTTTTTATTCCCGATTGGATATGTACTATTGTTTTCCTACATCTTATATCTTAAATATAAAAGAAATCACTAAGTACATTTTTAACAATAAGAGGGGAAAAGGCAGTGGACAATATCGAACATTTTCGAATGGTCTCTTGCATAATGGTCTGGATTACTGGGTGTCTTAGACCTCATTTTTGAGAGCTACTTGCGGCAGGCCAACAACCGCAAGTTGCCTCTCAGAGCCACCCGTAACCTAAGTTAGGTCAGATCGATTGGTCTGCTTCGTTTTAAGCTTCTACGTCTAGACAATTCGTTAGATGGAAGGTCTGTTATTTCTAGATTGGTATTGACTCTGTGGACTTGCTGAATTGTGGAGTGACTTTGTCTAAACCCGAATTAGTGGTCAGGTATGATTCTGTTCACGTCTAGTATTGGTTGTATTCGGTCAAGTAGGAGACGTTCAAATACTTTAGAAAGTAAGGGCAATAGGCTGATTGGTCTGTACGAGGACGCCTTGGTTGGATCTTTGCCCAGTTTGGGTATGGCTATTATTTCAGCAACCTTCCATAAAGATGGGTAGTGATAAATACCATTGCCTTCGCAGGGAGCTCTTTGAGCAACTTTCCAGTTATTTGGTCATAACATGGCGTTTTTCTCTGACTAGTGCGCTTTTCAATACAGTGCCTAACTTCATTGGTTGAAATCATTTTTGTACAGTATTGTGGAGATGGAGTCCTGTTGTACAAATTGGTGTTACTATTAGATTGATTGGTAGTAAAAGCCCTTTCATAATAGTCTGCCAGTAGTGAAGCTTTGTCATAGTTGGTTCTAGCCCAAGTCCCATCCGATTTTAAAAGTGGCGGCTGGTGGAAGGTGCGATTTGTGAAGTGCTTAGCAGCCTTCCATAATGAGTAGTTAGTGTCAGATGACGGCGATAATGTTTTTGTATAATTTACAAATTGTTCATTTTTAAAATTCCTTAAACTGTATTTTAAATCTTTGATTCCTTTGTTAAGTTTAGCTGTGTCATTTGGATCTCTCGTCCTTTGCCAGATCTTACGCAGCTTGTTTTTGTTCGCGACTTGAATTTTTATTGAGCGGGGGAAAATATATTATAGTTGTCCTCTTTTGGATTAAGATCAGGCGTTGCTCTATTAGCTGCTTCGTTTATAATGTCATTCAAGTATATCACTGACTTTTCAATATCGTCAGGTTCTTTAAGAGGTACATTTATTGTGAGGCTATTGTCAATAAATTCTCTGTACGCCTCCCAGTCAGTTCTGAAATTATACATTTTGCACTCGGGTTGATCTTTTTTTATTGCGCAACTATATTCAACTTGTATTGGTGAATGATCGGAAGAAAGTTCTAGTCGGGAGTCAATTTTGAAATGTGTTATATTCATGTTTTTTAATACACAGAAGTCTATTAAATCCGGTATTTTAGTCCGATCTGTTAGCCAATATGTGGGTTCACCTGTACTCAAGTGCATCCCCCCCATCGTATGAATTGCACTTAGCAAGTTTTTCCCTTTGGTGTTTGTCAGCCTTGAACCCCAGTTTACATGTTTCGCGTTGTAATTACCTGCTACGATAAACCTTGGGCCAAGCTCTTTAAAGTAGTCCTTAAATTGAGCTGTTGAGATTGAGTGTCTACGTGGGCAATAAATAGCTGCTATTGTGAAAGTTCCATATTTGTCTTCTAAAAGTAATTTGGTCGACTGAATGTGAGCGTGTTGATAATTTTCTAGTTCAACGTGTCGAGTATTGTTTTTAAGAATGATAGCCGTGCCACCATGTCCTGAACCATCCGGGTGATTTGTTTCATATATTTTATATCCGGGAATGCTCATGTAGTGATTACTTGTGCAATGGGTTTCAGAGATTAGAGCTACGTCAATCATATTGTCATTTAGAAATAGTTGGAGTTCAAGGATATGTTTGTGCAAACCATTCGCATTCCACGCAATAATTCTTAATTTATTGTCCATTTTGTTTGTCAAGTTTGGTTATCAGGATGGTGATTATATTCATCATGTTAGTCACCTGTTGAATCAATTGCTTCATCATGATTTTAAGTTCAGCTGAATAGTCATTTGGCATAATGTTATTGTTATTTTGATGGGAGGAATTACTGTCTATGGTCGGATTCTCAGTTGAGATGACTTTAGATTTTTGGGTTGGTCGGTTGATTGGCTGGGGTTGGGGAGTCGCAGCTGTAATTTGCGCGTAGCTTATACCATTCTCCACTTTACTGGACGTTATGGGCATTTGCTGAACTTTTGTGAGATCCGTCAATATTTTGGGTCGAAGGGCAGGAAACCGTTGGATTTTAAGGGTTTTGTATATTTCACAACCCTTGTAGTTGGCTGTATGAGCTCCACCACATAGAGCACATTTTATTTTATTAGTTGACTCCATACAGCAGTCGATTGTTTTGTGCTTACCAGCTCATTTGACGCATACTGGATCCCTGGTACAATAGTTTCGGGTGTGCCCGTATTTTTAGCAGTTGGCGCATTGCACCATCATCCTCTTGTTGTGGAGGGCCTCAAATTTAATTTTGGTATGTAGCAATGTCGTAACATTATAAATATTATTATTGGTTGAGCTACTTTTAAGTTCAATTGAGAACAAAGGAAGTGGTATATTGGTTGTTCTTCGTTGGATATTATGTATATTTATAACTTCGTGGCCTAATATCTTCAGTTCGCGTTTTATGTCGTCGGTGTCTGTTGATTGATGAAGGTGTCTTAACATAATTTTAAAATCTCGTTCATCTTTGGGCTTGAAAGTGTAATATTTCGTATCTCTGGTTTTTAGCAATTCTATGATTTTTTTTATGATGTAGGGACTCTGTCGGTTGGATACGAACTTCATCATTGGGCAATGTTTTGAGTACTATTTCACACAGAGTATTGTTAAGAATGGAGATTTCTTCTACCCCCTGCACATAAATGGGTGGTGGCTTGTTAGCTTTTGGAGGTTGCTTGGAGCCATTGTCCAGAGTATTCTTCGCTTCTTCTAAATTGTCATCGTCGATATCTAAGATACGATGACGCGATCGAAGCAGTTGTTGAGAAAACTGTTGTTGTTGATGCAACCATTGAAGCTGTTGATGTACAAGCAGTGCTTTGTGTTATAGTTGTTGTAGTAGCTGATACAGTTGCAGCTTGGGTAGAGTACAGGGGCGGTTGTGGGGAAGGGCATTGGGTGCTCCATGGTAAGGAGCACCTGGTGTTCGCGCTGTCAGAGCAAAGAGCAGGAGAACAAGAACTTGCCCTGCGCTCAGGCGACTTGGTGGTTAAAAATGAAAACAAACGAGAAATATGCATTTCTTGTCGTCTTTGTTGTTGAACTGTTTTTTTATCTTAACGATTTTGTTATAGGTTCCTATTGATTTCTTTGTATGTTTTAAATTTTAATTTGCTAATGTAATGATTTGCATAGAAAAGGGAACTAAAAATTAAAACAACAAGAAATTCCAATCAAAAGAAATAAGTATGAAAAAAAATTTTTTCGATGCTGAGCTTAGGAGCGTCTTCACTGATCGAATGCCAGCAATGGAATGACGTTTAAAAGAATAGCAGGCGAAATATAATTGTATGTAGATTTATGAGTAAATAAAATCAAAAATCTTTAATTTTAATTACCTATTCTTAAACAATTAGTTGGTTCCATTTCGTAGTGTGGTTGGCTTATCACAACATCTCGATTTGTTCCATAAACCGGTTAATAACGCGTTTCCGTTTAAGCTAATTTACCTTACCAAAGTAGAATTCGAAAAGGACAAATGAGAGAAAAATGTTATTGAAAACAAACATTTAATGTTTTTAGGAAAGCGCATTAACTAGGGAAGAATAATGATATAAAATTACTAAATTGTTTGTGGGTCATGGTGTTAGAAACATTTAAGATGATTACAGTACAAACAAACTGACCTCTGTAGTTTTTTTTTTTATGCAATTTCGAAGTTGGGACTTTGGGGAGTCGAAGTTCTGTTACTTTGGGACATTGTACAATAATTGAATTATTACTGACAATATTATGATAATCCAAATGCTAAGCTCAGAAACTAAGAGAAAGTTAGGTTTGCCAGACATTCTGGTACACTACGTCTCTCAGAATTTTGGGTGCGATTGGAAAGTGGTGATTATTATTTATTTTGCTACTTTGAGTTGTGTTCTAGGAACTCTTAGATTTTTCAAGATATTTCTCTAAATATATATGCATAAATGGGGGGATAAGTCTGGAATTTCTTATATAGAATTGCAATTATTTAGTATTGTATTTACTTCATTAGGATTTAAAAAAAAAAACTACGTGTTTATTTCAGTTTTTGTGTATTTAGATCAAATGGCATGGACGACTTTGGTCATCGTTTGCGACCAGAACTAATGTAATATACCCAGTTTATACATTCATCAGTACGGGATAAAAGTAGAAAAGAGAGAACAATGCACACTTATCTAAATATTTTCATCGGGAGTCTACAGTAACTTTAACAAATTGCAGGTAATTAAATATAATTTCGTATCGTTTACAGTTGCGTGAGAGATTTAATGAGTAAGCCATTTAGGCCTTCTTGTTTGACTAGCGAGTTTACTGGTTAGCAGACATATGTATGTATGATACAATGATACAAGGTAGCGCAAATTTGGCCTGTTACGCTCTCCAAAATTGATCATACTCTGTTGTCACGTCACATTAAGGTCAGTGTATGACACGCTGAAAAGCACGCTTTTAGTGTCGAACATAACGTGAAAATGCAGAAATTAGTGTTGTGAAAGACAACACAAAGTATCCGAAAAATTTAAATCAAACAAGTAAAAAGAAGTTTACCTTCGCCTGTGCCGATGTTGATATACTTTTCACGCACCCCCTAAAAAACGTTTTTGCTTACGCTTTGTGTTAGAGAATTCAACAATATTTGATTTTTGATTTGACTTATGTTTAGGGTATAGTCAATAAGCATAGAGCATTTTAACACTGAGTTCAAAATATTTTTATGTAAATAACTTTATTATCCAGTAATCCTGGGTCTTGAAATCTACACGGTGTGTTCGATAACACAAAACACAAAAAAGTTTTTGTAATAAAAACATAAATTTGGGTTTGGGTTTGTATAGGATCTAATAACCAGTCAAATCGGAACATACCTTCCATACAAACAACCCATTTAAATTCAGGTTCGGATTAGAAAAACTTATTGAACTAAAATTTAGAAACAATAAGTTTCTAATCAATGTCCATGAAATGCGTAGTTCTCAATGCGTAGTTTTTGTTCGAAAAACTTTGTTATTGTTTGTGTTATCGAACTGAAATGTGAACAGTATAAGTGTGTAACCCATATTCAACAACCGTGTCGATTTCAAGACGCTAGGATTACTGGATCGTAAAGCTCCCGTACAAATATGTCGGACTCAGTGTTAAAATGTTGTATGTTTACTGACTCTATCCTAAATATAAGTCAATTCAATAATCAAATATTTCTGAATGCTCAATCACAGAGCGTAGCCAAAAATATTTTCTAGGAGGTTCATGCAGAGTTTATCAACTTCGGTATAGGCGAAGTTAAATTTCTTTTTACTTGTTTTTTATTCTTTTGTGCAATATTCATCCCTAAAAAATCTAACCATTTGATTTTTGTTCCCCGAAACGTGTTTTTTTATAGGCATATGTAGGTGGATGGTAAAAATTTAAAAATATAAAATGAAATTTGCCACGAAACCAACAAAGTAAGTAGGAAATGTAACTTTTTGAGATGTAAACACAGAAAAAATGCGCAAATGCTTAGCACTTTTCGTACAGAGGACATACCTATTTTAAAACTGAAAATTAGGTTTTATAATTGTGTATGAAATTTGTAGAGTTAAAAGATGATCCTAGTAGCCATACTGCAAATTTAAAGCCATTAACTGCAAAATGGCCTATAAGCGATCTGAAAAACTTGTTAGCTACATTGATTTTTCCCAGATTTATTGCCAACCATTTTTTTGTACTAAAATTAATTGAAATAAAAAAAAAATGTTTATTTTATTTTCTCTTGTACGATACAACTGATAGAAATTAAAAAAAAAAAAAAAAAAAAAATATGCCATTAATCAAATTAATTATAATTGGATGTAGAGGACAAAGTCAAACCTTAAAATGGTTGTTCATTTGTCGCCTTAAGTTTTATTCTTTGTTAAACAAAAGCAACACAAGTAACTCCGAAGTAAAATTATTTAATTGCGCCAATTAAGTGTACATTTGTAACGTTTTCGTGGGGCATCTGCCTTTGGAATTGATACAACATCAAACACACCGGAAATTCAATTGTCGAGATAATAATTACATTAAGACACATGAAAAGACGATGGAAATTGGCTGGCACTATGCCAAACCAAGTAACAAACAGTGCATCTGTGCACGTTTGCTTTTAGGTATGTGGGAGAGCATGTGCATGCAATAAAACTGAAAATTTGTAAAGTCGTATAGGTGTACATTAATACGAGGTTTGTTCAAAAAGTATCGCGACTTTTTATTTTTCTCGGTCCACGTGTTAGCTATTTTCGATTTTTTCTTTTTGCTATGTTGGTACATATATCCCCAACATAGGTTGTCATTATCAGCCATTTTGCATTGTTAATTATTTTTTTTTATAGATAAAACAGTGAGACGCGTTTTGGCTCGTCTTCAATTTTTGACTATTAAAAAAAAAAATGGATTCAAGAATCTGTATTAATTTTTTTGTGAAATATAAAATAAGGAGCTCTTTAAAAATGTTATCGTGGTATTTTCCGTGTTTACCTTGAGCAAACAAAAAAAATTATAAGTGTTAAACTCTTCACAGAAGGCCGAGATGATGATAATGACGATGACGGACTGTGCCAACGACAACAACCGATAAAAACTTTAGATAAAGTGAAGAAATCGTGAAATTACTATTGGAGCAGTTGCTAACGATGTCTGCATATCGAGTGGCTCATGCCATCCAATTTTTTCAGATGTTTTGGGCATGAAACGTGTGCCAGCGAAGTTTGATTCGAAATTGTTAAATTTTGAGCTGTTGATTGACGTTAACGACGATCCGAAATTGCTGAAAAGGGTCATAACTGACGGAACATGGGTACATGGTTATGACGTCGGAAAAAAATGTAATACATATTCTTTGATCCATTTTTTTTTTTTTTATTGAATAGTCAAAAATCGAAGACGATCCAAAATACTTCCCACTTTTTTATGACCGTTGCATTTTTGGTCGCATTTATTTTTGGCAATGAAGCGTGAAATTGGCCCTAAGTCCGGCTTAATTTATAAAAAACGACTTGACTTCGGTTGCTGAAGGTTTTGTTTGTTTTATTACAGAATTTTAAATTTAATTCGTGGGTTAATGCACTTACACTTTATTTTTTACTAGCGAGCCGCGCTTCTTCGGACGGTCATTGTTGTTATATAGGTGCCTATTTTGTTAAATGGTTTTGACTTAGGAAAATTAACCGTAAGAAGAGAGTGGGGGAAGAATTCTAATTTAACTTTTCCTTATGAGCAACAAAGACCTTTAAGTTCATCTTTCCATTTCAAAATAGAACAAAAGTCGCGGACAACCGATATTGTACCTACTGAAACGACAGGGTCATTCTTGTATTCAATAAACGGTTCGTACATAATGCACAATTTAACTTATTTGACTACAAATTGGGAGTCCTCATAGATCTTTGTTTATCTGTGCCATAACTAAGACTAACTTCACATTCCACAGAGGAATCTCTATTTATCTCTCTCTTTTATCTTGCAGAGGGTTGACATCATATAGACTGGGTAATTTGCTCACGAAACCTCGCATTCCAATTTTCTTTCTTTTGGAATCATGAGTCAGTCTTAAGATGGTACGTTTTCTAACAACAAACCTTGTTTTTTGAAACATTGACATTTTGAGCGGGAGCGATTTTTCGTGAGCGAATTGTAGAGTCTATAGTATTTCTATAGTCCTTAGTATTGCGTCATTTGTTCTTTTCTTTCTGTATTATGATGTTCAATGAGAGCGGAGCAAGAGAGATACTGCGTTGTTGTTATTGTTATTATTATTAATATATTTTCCTCTCACTTATTGTTAACTGAGGATGCCAAGAGTATTGACAAAAACCAATAACTACCCGTCCCATCTTGGCACAATTTGCTCACGAAATGATAGTAAAAATACAATAACGATAACAACGCACTATATCTTGCTCCGCTCTCAGTGAACATCATCATAAAACACAATGAAAAGACCGAATAGCGAAATAATCTTATGCGGTCTTAGTCAATAAAAACGAGAGAAAAAAAATACAATACCAACAAAACAAAATTCAAGAAACAGAATAGCATAAAGAACGAAGAAGCGAACGAACATTTTTCTACATGGTTTTGCCAAAAGTTGTATGTGTGATCACTGAATATATATTAAATAATTTTTTATGTACATACATGATAACTTTCTGGATAAAATGGCAATACTGCATTAAAATCCGTTGCGTGGTGTACCATGTAATCATCTAATGTACACAAATTAAATGCATATATGCCACTTTACTTCGATTTAGACAAAGCCAAAGTGTTCCGTGTTTTTTTTTTTTTTTTTTTTCTTTGCGGACGTTAGGGCGCTGCATCGTATGAATTTTTTTTCAAGTCATTAGAAATACAAATATCGAGCGGCAAGCTTATTTCAACACTTATTTGCTTGAAACAATGCTTTGTTTTGTCGTCGTTAATCTCCGAAAGGCGTTTTCATATGAAAAATTCAATAATACGGAATCGGGTCAACCAATTTTGGACAATCGATATATGATGATGTCTATGCTGTAAATATGAAACAAGTTTTCTCTTCTCTTTGTTGTATTCTTCTCATTCTTGAAACAAACAAGAAAGCAAAATAAACTTGCAAATTAACGCCAACAATAAAATAACATATAAACAATATATGTACCTATATTGTATGTGCCAACACAGTAAATGTTCCCGTATGTCCCAATCTCTACTGGAACTACAACCTTAGAAAACTAGCGATAACTGCCGCAATTTTAATAAGATATGTTTGAAATTCATATGTTATCAACTGGAAATGATCTCCTCAACCTCCAAAACACATACAATAATCATCTATTCCATTTCAAAATAAAACACATGCAATTAAATATGTAATACGCTTTTGTCCAGATCATAAGAGAATTGCTTTTTTTATTAAAATACTATATATATTTTATATTTAGTTAAAAATACTGATGTGATACAAGAGAGCTATTTGGTTTGTTTCTAGGCACAATTTATCTCAGCCAAAAAGTGGAATTGATTTATGAGATTCCTTTTACAATGAACTGTATTGAATTTTTGACGTTGAATTTTTATTACAATATCGTTAGGCATTCCTGGACTTTAGTCCTACCAGTGTACATTCAATCATATGTGTTCGAGTTGGATGACGTTTAATTGGACGCTCGCTCAAACGAAGGCTTGTACGATTGTTGCAAAAAAAAGTTATAAAATCATGACAGGCGAAGAATTTCGGATCTATGATTAGGAGAATGAAGCTAAACAGCATTCGTCTACACATGGAATCGTTTGCATCAGACATCGATGTTGGTCTTCCGACTGCTTCATGGAGCTGTACCATAATTTCTTGGATTTATAATATAATTTGAAATGCATTACATATGTCAGTTGTGTTTTGGTAACATGTGTGATTTTGAAACCGCTTTCCTACCTTCTTTTTGTAATTACGTGCTCATGATCGACAAACTAGTTCCACGAGGCATGTTATCTAACCAATTGTAAAATATTTTAAATTTATGCAAAGTTTTCCCCAATTAAATACTTACATTAAATAAAAGAAATACATTTTTGGGACTTTCCTTTTTAAAAGGCACATACCAACAAAAACGATCAGGTAGAACGGATTTGCATATTTATTATTTACTACACTGCCAAAGCTCTGCATACTTTTAAGGTAACACTACAAAGAACGAAATGATAAACACCAACAAATTTCGAATAATAACAACATATCACCAAAACATCATACATCCACAGAAATAGAATAATAGTAAAACACGACAAAACTAGGAATGCACATATAATTATTTGTATGACAATATGTCAATTTTTAAATCAAAGTATTCGGTTCGTCTGGTTTTTTAAAAGTATTTCAATTGCTGCGAAATCTACTCTACAGTTGAATAAATTAAAGGACTCTTTAATACATTGACTTAGCAAATCAACCACAATGCACACCTCATTGACCTTATCCACATTATTATTGTATTAAAGAGTCCTTTAATTTTTGGATTAGGCCAATGAGGTGTGCATTGCGGTTGATTTGATTATTGTCTGTCCCTTAGACAGCGGGAAGGAAGAATGAAATACCAGAAATAAAATCCAATTTTGAATAGCGATGGTGCGAACCATTGCCATTGAAGAACAACTCTTTTTCGCCGAGGCGGATGCTCTAGTATTAAAATAAAACATTTTAGTCGATAAAAAAAACTTGTCCTAACTTTACAAAAGCAATTGTAATACAATATAAAAGAAAATAATCACAAAGAAGAAGAAATGTTAGTGACCATTAAATTCATAGTACTCTCTGCATTGTCCTATTGAGAGAATGACTTATAATTTCGTTACCATTCACGCATACGTACATACATATATATAATATATATACATATACTTACATACAGACGATTGGGAATAAGCAACGCAACCTGAACTGAAACGCAAACTATTTAAACGCCACTTTCCATGACAACTTGCAGCCGCCATTATAACAGAGACTCCGCTCACTGAAGTCTCATAGGCTAATGCTAACTCTTACCTCAATACTAACACCTGCACATACCCACACATTTGAACGTAAGTTAAGCTAGCGCACTCGTTCACTCTGCCATCGTTCAAGGGCGGAGTAACTGGTGAACACGGCCCGATGATATAAACAACAATACACCTGTGGCTAACGATCGACTCTTACAACCGTCCATCGGCAGCTGATCTTGCATTCTCGCTATCTCTCTTTCCAATTTTTTTGTGCTCTCGCTTTGTTATTGGTTTATCCATTCAAGCTTCTTGGCCGAGTTCTAACTATGTCAGAAACAGGTTGCCGCGGTTTGCGCCCACTTGAATTTCTACCGGCAACGGAGTTCGTTCGACTCACACCTTTGTTGGAGAGTGTTATGGATTGTAGTTTGATAGCGGCATTGACGGAGCTCGGTCACGCGTTCATAACTTGTCTCGCGTTTCTTCGAAATAACCTTTTTGTGTGTACTTTGTCACTTTAAAAATATTGTGTTTTATTTCATTCGTTATTAAATCAACGTGTCGATTTTGTTATACATCTAGTTTATTTATCTATATAAAATGAATTGAAATGAATTGGGAAACATAAAATGTGTATATTATGCATGGGTGCCAAGTGTTCAAGTGATTTTATCTAATAACTGTCACGGATTCTACATAAAATTATATAACATTAATTGCATTAATTAACAGTGTTGATCAGTACTTTAAACAAAGTATATTATTTACGTAGCTAATATTTAATATCTTACAATCGCTTATGTGTATTTCATTTTAAACTAAAATTTCCACATCCGGCGGTAATTACAAAAGGTACGGAAAATATTAAAAACATTTCTTAATTATTTTAACAATCATTCCATGTGGAAAATTGTTTTCCTTTCGAAGCTTTACTGGAAAGTTATAACACATAATGATCCAATCGACTTTTTATTATGCAAAAAATGTATAAGTTGCCCAAAAAATGTCCATCCATTGGGTATTTAACCAATAATCAGAACACTAATGCACTTTTCCCAGTGCTGAAAAAGTAGTTTCCTTCAAACACATTGCTTTACATTGCTTTCATATTGTTGTTTCGCTTACTCGAAAACAGCTGTTGTTTCTTTTGATTATAAATACAATACATAGATCGTTGCGCGCACCTTGTTTTAGTTTTAGTTTTAGTTCTTGCAACTCGCTTTTTCAATCCTGCGACGTGATTTATTAAAATTTAAACAAATCGTTTACATTTTGAAATTAACTGAAATCAATATCAGCTGTTTTGTGTTTCACGCACCAAAAAAAAAAAGAAGAATACAGACATCTATTGCGAATCCTTGGCAGTACTAGCATTACTTTCAACAGAGCGTATGGTCAGTCCAAGTACAGAAAGTACTTCCAAAGTGACTTCCACTGAGGAAGCAGCTCAAAAAACATTTTGTTTCACAAAAACACCCCTATATTTCGTTATTTTCCGTGCTGTTCTGTTCTTGCATACTGTAAAAGGGCATAAAACTATTATCAACGTCAATAGAACTTATAACGTAATTTAATAACCGACACGTTCGATGTTAAGAGTGGCGAGATGCTCAAAGTTGGGAATGTTTTCACCGAGATCGAGTAACGATAAATATTTATCGCTACATAACTTCTTAGTTTTTCTTTTAGCAAGATATAAATTTCATTAACGGTTTTTACAGTTTGCATATGAGTTTTATTACAGATTTCTGTTCTGTTAACACACTTTTTTCTACAAAAATTGAAAACTGTCGGTCAAATAATTTTGGCGCATGCACAATCCATCCAAAAATTTACCAATCTACAATACTTAATTTGTGTACACAGAGACAGTGATGAAACAATTTATAATACAGTTTTTGTTTTTGAACTACTATCAAATTAACTAACCGACCTATTTATATACGTATGTTATTACAATATTCGAAAAAAAAAAAATTGCTTTTTGCGGTGCTTGCTCAAGTTGAAAGCAGCATTTTTGAAGTAGCTCTTTTTTACATCAGTCTGTAAAGTATATGTCAGTAAACTTCAGTTTATGCAGGATTCCCAACTTAGAAGAAAACGAAAATACATTGGATAATATACTTATTTAAAAATGTATAAATCAAGTTCGACTATGCCGACGCTGAAATACTCTTCACGCACCTCCAAGAAAACGTCTTTTGCTACACTCTGTGACAGAGCTTTCAGAAATATGTATTTGATTATTGATTTGACTTACCTTTAGGGTATAGTCAGTTCACATAGAGCATTTCCACAATGAGTCCGAAATATTTGTATGGGAGCTTTACGATCCAGTAATTTTAGGGTCTTTAAATCTACACGGCTGTTCAAATTTCAGTTCGATAACACAAACACCAAAAAAGTTTTTCTTTTTTTTTTTCGCATTTCATGGAAATTGCTTAGAAATTCAGAGTTTTAAAATTTTAGTTCAATAGGACAAAAAGCAAAGTTTTTTTTCTAATAAGAACATGAAGTTGAATGGGTGGTTTCTACGGGAGGTACCCCCTGGTGGTGCGATTCGGCTAGTTCCAACATATATACTGCGCCTATCTTGGAAACTTATAGTGTCCAAGTTTCAGTTCGATAGGCAAAAACAAAAAAAGTTTTTGTAATATAGACACGAATTCGTCTAATCGAGGTGATCAAGAATATATATACTTTATGTAGTCTCTGATGTCTTCTTCTGCCTGTTACAAACTTCATGACATACTTATAATATGTACTATTCACTGCGTGAAGAGTATAATAAGAGCATTAGCGTCGAGACATTCAGATCTAGTTTTCACATTTTTATTTTGCCAATCCAATGCAATATTATAAATCATTTGCCATTTGGATCCCTAAAGAAAAAAGAAAAAGATTGATACTATACAAAGTTCCATCTTTGAATGCATTTTGTAATAGCAACTCTTTTTAATTCGTTATTACGAGTATATTGCATTTATGGCTTACAGCAAGTTTTACTTATTTATCGGAAAGATGTTACTAGTAAATAATTGTCTAACAATTTGTTGACTTGCCATCGTAATTACTTGTGTGAAGTGCTATTCATGTTCAGTAAAATTGTAGACAGAATTTCATTTGTTTTATCTTTACTTTTGAGTATCGAATCTAAACTAAAGTTACATACAGTTATGACTGTCCCATTTACGTCATAGGTTGTTGATCATGTTTTTAAATTGAAGAACTATTCTATCAATGATAGTAGCAATATAGCTGTCAAAAAGTTAATTAAGTAGTATTGATCATAGTGATTATAGTCACATATTGTATAAAATGGCTTTTTCCTAGTTAAGCATATCAAAGTTACTCTTATCAATTATTATACCAGGAATGAAAAATCAAAAATTAAAGCTTTTCACATCACACTACCGTCAAAAACACACGAGTTTAGTCAGTAATTCTTTTATATACATAACATATTATACTTTATTGTAAAATGTACATATATATTGTACATAGTAGTATGATCAGTGCCTCATAAACAGTCGTTGTAGCCATGTTAATGTTATTGTAAATATTGCTGTGAGAGACTAAACTAAATGGAAAATATTTGGGGTCCTTACTCTCGTAAGTTTATGCTAAGGTTGTTTATGCAGTTTATGCAAGAGATTGTTCTAAGTGACAGTTAGTCTGTATAAAAAAAATTTAAAATTGGCGTAAAACTGTGTGACGATTGAGTTTAGTAAATTTCATCAAATATTAGCGTTGCCACATTGGTGAGAATGGTACATATATTTTATATAACTTCTTACCACCGTAATTACCAAAAATTTGCAGTAATAATAAGTCATTTATTGCTATTTCTGCAGTTAATTCGGCATTTTTTTTTTTCTTAGTTAGTTTGGCAGTTGTGTTTGCGAGAACAGCTTCTATTTATACACTGCCACCCGTTTCGGTACCTTCATGAGTTTAAATAAATTGTGGCTGTTTATTGTGGCTGTTTATGCAAACTCGTGAGGACTAAGATTGTTCATTCATTTCATTGCGCATTTCTTCTGCTGAGTTTAATTGCTTTGCACTTCTTTCGAATATATCTGAAGACACAACTAAAGTCTTTAGCCGCAACTGATTATATATTTACGAAACCTGGCATCGGCTGGGGCAGCCTACGTTTATGTATTGAAAACTGTAACTATATTTGTATGTTTAAATACCGTACACATTTAACACCAAATTTACATATACCCATAATAAACGAGTGCAAAAAGTACAACAGAGTAGCACCCTTTATAATTGTAGTAATCTACGGGTTGCTTCCCAGGTGGTTAGAGTTCAATGTGCCGTCTTTCTGAAGTAAAGACGTAGCAAATGTTTCAAATTGTAAATTTATCTGTTGGAAATAAGATTTTTCAACTGGCCAATTACTCCAAAACACTGTGAGAATCCAAGAGTTTCAAATTCTGCGACACAATCTTCAATGTTAGCTTGTATAATGACCGGTGGTAGGTATTCCGGTACAAGTTTCCTAATTATCTCTAAGCAGAATTTGTGGAAAATTGCGTCAACCAATGATTTCGATATTAATGTGATAGCTACTCTTTCTCCACTGGAACAGTCCTTCTGAAATTGATGGGTGCTTTTCCTATACCTTACAGCCGCCCCACCAATACATTAAATGTGGCCCTGTCCATTCGGAAAGTCACTTTGAAGAAATCTGCTGAACCTTATTTAATATGCTGGCTCCAAAATGTTTAATGTCGTTCCTATTATTGCACACATAGAAGTTTTGTTTTATGATAGGTTTTTTTTATTTTAATTTAATTAGCAATAAAACTTTTACAATTTCACACACTTCGAAACTCTTTTGCTTTCTATGTATAACCAAATCTAAAAACAGCTGTTCAGAACACACAGAACAAAAAAAAAAAAAAAACATTCACTGTGGCCGCAAAACCAGAATTCACAAATTGTAACTTACTTTCGAAACACTAAAATGTTAGCTGAACTCTGTGTACTGAAGAACCACCAGTTTTCCCCGTGGTTGTAGTAATCGAAACACGGTCTCGAGTTGTGTTCTGCATAAACATAGCTGAACAAAGCGCATATGCATTCCTGGTGGTGTTTCATAGTTAATTTTTGACTAATTTCCCCTTTATTTTATGTTACGTGTCAACATAAAGCAGCTAATGTTGATTTTAAGTAAATTTCAATTTCATATATATTTTTTTTGCATACACTGCAAAAATCATGAATTTTTCTTAAATTTTACATTTTGAACTTAGTGTAACGTTTCATTTGTATGTATAACCAAAACAAAAGACAGCTGTTCAGAACACAAAAACGGCACTCTGACCTCAAAACGAAAACTTACGAACTCTGAGCTCACTTTACATCGGCTATTATTAAACATAATCATCATCAATCAACATATTATAAAACAAAGTCGCTTTTTCCCTATGTATGCTTAAATCTTTAAAACTACGCAACGTATTTTGATGCGGTTTTTTTTTTAATAGATAGAGTGATTGAAGAGGAAGGTTTATATTAATAATAACATCCATTAAATAGTGGAGAAATACTGTTATTTTCACTATACATATACCTATATGCCTATCTTTAAAATTAATGTAGTTGTCAGTGTTATAATTCATGGAAAACGCATTTACTGTCACTACAATATTCCAGCTTCTCACTATTTACACAGTACAGTTTCTTCAAATGTGATTTTAGATTTTTTTTTATTTAAGTCTGATTATTATTATCATTAAAGCCATACTATATGGTAAAGGAAACGATTGTTTAGTGTCTTTTTTAACAACACATCAATTATTCCAAGTCGTTTAAATATAGGTCATATCACGTCAAATGTCGTTTACTTCGGAATAATGAAACTAACGAAGAAAGGGATCAAGACTGTCTTATGCAAGATCAATGAGTTCTTTTCGTAGAAATAGAGACTCCTCTGTCGAACGTGAAATATTTAGCAGGAAGCTTGATACCATATGGGTGCGACGATCACAAATTTCTACAGATCTATTTTATATCAGATCCCGCAACACAAGCATCTACTAGGTGTAACAGTGTCGCACAACCAATGGATCAAAGTTTGGTAAGATTTTTACAAGATTTGTTACATAACAGCTACGTACTGTCTTTCAAAACTGCTACTGAGAGCGTACCACCAGGAACACCAGACTTTAACATCGCAATCCATGCAAATAAAGTGGAGAGAACACATCGGCCGTTATAATGCCCCATCTACGAGTGAAGTTGCAGTTGTGATAGCTGGACAACAATTTGTTAAACGAGATATTGCATTGCACAATCGTGACGACAACTTGGACAGAATATTTGAGTTGCACCGATCTAATGACAGCTTACTGTATCCTTTGTTGCTATGTCGGGGAGCAGACAAATAACTAATCAAAAGTTCAAATAATCTACCTGAGCATTGAGTGTTTTTCCCATGGACAGTTATATGTAGCTCTTTTGCGCGTCACTTCAAGAAAATTTCTTGCTGTCAACACCAAAGCGATATCTTTTAAATTGCACCCGTGCAAAGCAGGGTGGGTTACTAGTAAATGTATATATTATTTTTATTTATTCTACAATAATTTTGGTTTCTTTCCAAAACATTTCACAAAATTTTTTTTTGGTAAAATATGTAGTTTTTCATACACAGGGGCGTAAATTGAAAATGGAATATGGCGCATCCTATATATAGTTCTAGCAGCTTCCTTTTTCATTCATTTAAAAAAAAAAATTATTTAAAACAAAATTTATTCATTGTAAGTATATGGTTGTCACTGTCACTTAGAAATTTTGTTTTGCGGAAGGTTTATAGTCGACATACATTACAGGGTTAGGCGATTGAAGTGTTACCAACTTCTTCATAAAATAAAATGTTGGTGTATCGTACCGTAAATCGTTATAATGATATTGGTAGCAATGCCAGACGCTATGGTGGTGGACGAAAAAAAAACAGCAACATTACCTGAAATAGTTCGAAGAGTGAAGACTCGTCTTGAATGAAATCCACGTCGTAGTGGTAATTAAGTGGCCAAAAAACTGAACATATCCCAGTGAAGCATCTAACGCATATTCCACAATGAGCTCAAGATAAATACTTACAAGTTCCAAAAGGCACATGATCTTACACCACAGCAAAAAAAGAAAGAAAAGGAGTTGTTACGCTTGCACGAACGTGGCGAATTTCCGAACATTGTGTTCTCGGATGAGAAAAATTTCCCTATTGAGCAGTTAATAAATTCTCAAAATCATCGAGTTTACTTAACTGAACGCACTTACGAAAATTTGAGCCTATGGCCACCCGAAGTAATTTTCCATGTCAAGGTATGGGCAGCTGTGACTGCCGATGGACGTTTTCATCGATCCTGGTGTCAAAGCCAATACAACTTATTATCGGGAAAATATTTTGGAAGCTGCTTTAAGGCCGTGGGTACGCAAATATTTCGGTCGTACACCATGGACGTTACAACAAGACTCGGCACCGTCTCTTAAAGAAGCAAGACTGGTTAAAAAACCATGTACCACACAATGTCTTTCGAATTCGCAAGATGCAAATCGGATGCACTATTCCATCTGTGTCATTTTGGAGATCAAGGTGAGGACTAAAAAATATGCCAGTATGGATGCTGTGAAAATAGCCATTGTACGGGAATGGGCTAAAATACCGCATGCAGCTCATTTTTTAACCGTTTGAAAAGGCAAGGCCGCATCGAGCTAAAGTGAATGGATTCTAAAATTTTTATTATTTCCACAAATCTTTGTAATTTGAATCAATAAAAAATAATTTCACACACAATAAAAATATGGTCGTTTGAATAGGTAACAGTTCAAGTTCTTCAGAAAATAAAGTAAATATTGTATTATTAAATTTTATAATACACAGAGTTGGTACTATTTAACTGTTTCTCATTTTTAAAAGTAAATTGAAGCAGGTCCAGTTCCAATTCTTGAACTGAGTTATTTGATTTTTGTAAATCAAGTTCTATAGCAAACACTTTTGCAATGGAAATTTTCTTGTTTCTTTTGTACTCTCGATATGATAGTCGTCCGTATCACTACCTTTAGTTTATTTTAAACAACTACTTAGTTTTTGCCAATTGCAGCAATTTATTATCAATTTTGCAAATACGGAATATCGTTGAAAGACTGCATCTGTATGTTTTTGTAGGGAGCAGGACTGTAATCAAGCTTAGTCAAAAATATATGATCATTCTCAAGCCAACTAGAAATCACTTGCAATATGGTAGCCGGCAAGATCGGACACATGTATCTCATCCATGTTATGACTTGACTTGTAATAAGATCACCGACAAGATCGGACGCAAGTCAATCGAGTAGACTGATCTTCAATTCTTGTTAACAGTCAAGCATATTATTGTTTATACTCTTCTCGCAGTGAATAGTATTTTAAGTTTGTCATGAAGTTTGTAACAGGCAAAAGGAGACATCAGAGACCCCATAAGGTACATATATTCTTGATCAGTTCGACGAGACGAGTTAATTAAGCCATGTGCATCTGCGCGTCTGTATGTATGCAAACTAATCACACAGTTTTTGAGCTAGAGATCTGAACGAACCTTTCCTGTTACTAGGCACAGTACATTTGTCGGAACCAGGCAAATAGGACTACTAGGGGTGGTACATCCGATACAACACCCATTAACCCCAGGTTTTTATTAGAAAAACTTTTTTGTTTTTTGGTCTTTTGAACTGAAATTTATATACTATAAGTTTCTAATCAATGTCCATGAAGGATTACTGGATCGTAAAGCTCCCATACAAATATTGCTACTATCATTGATAGAATAGTCCTTCAATTTAAAAACATGATCAACAACTTATGACGTAAATGGGACAGTCATAACTGTATGTAACTTTAGTTTAGATTCGATACTCAAAAGTAAAGATAAAACAAATGAAATTCTGTCTACAACTTTACTGAACATGAATAGCACTTCACACAAGTAATTATGCTCTATGTGTGCTGACAATTCCCTAAGCATAAGTCAAATCAATTACCAAATATTTCTGAAAGCACTATTAAAAAGAGTAGGCAAGAACTTGTTTAGGGGTGCGTGACGAATATATAACTTCGGCATAGGCGAAGTTAAACGTCTTTTTACTTGATTTTTTTTTTTCTAATTTTTTCAATTGATTTATAAAGAACATAACTGTTAAGTTGCAATCACATTAATTTAATATACATCGTACACGTGATAGAAGTGAAACTTCTTAAAACAGACAGAGAGAGATCATCTCAAAACAAATAACCCCATTCATGAGGTATTATAAGTTTGGCAAGAAGTTTGTAATTCCGGCGATTGATTGTAGAATTTCACTTTGCCTGAGACTCTCACAACTTGTGCGGGGAAGGATCATGGCACGATTTTTTGTCAATCTGTCATTCTGTCTGTCTGTCCGTCTGCTTATTGCTTTTTATTTCTGTGGCGTGTGTAATTGTTGTTGTTGTGTTAAACAATGTGCTTATGTTTGCCGTCTGTTCCCTCTTGCCCAAAAATTGGATCAACTGCGAGCTTATGTGTGCTTCTCGTTCTCTTTTCTTCGTACATTTCCTTGTGTTCGCACAAACACAAGCTAGTTGCTTGCTCGTTGTTGTTATAAACATTTTTATAATACACAAGCTGTATGTTGTTGATGTATAATTGTTATCTCTTTATTGATACTTTTCTGGTGGATTTTCTAAAAATTGTATTATTTGTTGCGGATATGGCAATAGAAATACAGATTCTGTGAAAATTTGAAGTGTCTGCCTAGTTCGCTTCATGAGATACAGAAAAAAAAAAAAACGTGGATATTTGTATTTTTTCACTCAAATTTTTAGTATAAATTTTTGCCCAACGCCGCTAAAGAAGTTTCACTTCAAAAATTATTAACCATACAGATAGTGCTTTGTGCAGCTAAACCAAGTAAATGTAAGGAAATTCTTATTATTGTTTCTAAACAGAAGGTGGCGAATCTGCACGTAAGTGAAAAAAAAGAAAATCTGTATTTCACATCAGTATGCTCTTTGTTTTATGCACTTAAACGAATTCTGCAGGTAAATGTGATTCAGTTAAGTGGAGTTGACTGTATATTTGTGTATTTTCTAATACTTATTTCAATTCATTCATTCATAATTTCTGTCTATCAGAATAGCTAATCAAATGACATTAAAATTTTATGTTTCTGAAGTGAAGTAAACTATGTAAATTTTATAAACTGTGATGCATAAAACGAAAATAAATAGTATAGTGTTTTTTCAAAAATTTTGACTTAATAAACCAACAATATTACCTAAAACATATAAACTAAATGTACTTAAAGTTTCTTGTAACCAGTGACGCTTGTTGACTTTTAGGTAGACGGACAGCGCAAGGAGACCCTCAATACTCACCCCTGGCATTTGCCAAGAAAATGATTAAGGTTGTGTATTTGTATTTTCTTGTTTACATTTTGTTAGCTAATAACAAAAAGATAGCAAAAGATTTCGAATGCATCAAAATAAAGGAAATGAATCAATTAAGAGAAGTTTAAATCAGGACAGGCATAACAGAATATTAAACATTTATATTCATACAGTGAGATAAAGTCTGGCGCCAAAATGGACATAAAACAATCTTCTGATGATGATGAAGAATGTGCCAAGACCCAAATAATATTTTATTAATCTTACACAGCAAGACAAAAAATGAGAATTAAACTTAGGTACGACTATGAATGTGCATGGGACTTTTTTCCATCGCATAAAGCAAAGAAGACAAATACAGCAAGTAACAAAGGACTTTGTTATAGTGCACAGAAGCAAGCGCAGCAGTTGGCCAAAGTGGAAGTTAAGAGCACCAACATATTTATACAGATCAGACGTGTCAAGAAACAATTTTCATTATGATACACTTTTAAATAGATAGAAGTGAAGTGTTAGTAGTTTAGTCCAATGTTTGTAACATTGTATTGTATACCGTATAATAAATTTAATTTTAATTTAAGTTTTTCAGAAAACTATACGTACTTGTTCCACGGTTCTTAAGCCAAATTTTTGTAGTCTCTTTGTTTTACTTAATTATCTAAATCGATCATCCAAAGTTAAACCTTGTTCATATTATTAAATTATTGTATGGTTAATTTCAAATGACTGCAGGAACAGGCTATATTTTTTTATTAACAAGATACAACGCATTTATTTTATCACTGTTAGGATGTCTGTAAACAAATACTTTTAAAAAGCGATTTACTTGTATAATTTCATGATTTGAGAACAGATAACTTTGATATTAAAAATTATAAAAACAATTTAAAAGACACATACAATGTGAATATTGTTAAGCAAGTAAATAACAGCATAACTTATGTATAAGAAGCGTATGTGGTTTTTAGTATGATCAAAAATATCATTTTCTGACTGTCTTATGCGAATTTTGGTTAGTTCACGAACGTCTCGGACATCTGTTTTCATAGTGCAAAGTAACACACAAGGGACAAATCCGAACATAAGAGACTTTGGATACCACAGACTAGTTGTGCATGTTTTTTTGCTTGTGTAAGTTTATACTTCATTAGATTGAATCATGTTCAAGAGAAAAAAGCCAGACTCACCAGCCAGACCTGCATTACCTACTTATGGAGAACACAACGATCGGTTGATTATGACCAAATTGAATTAAGATTGTAAACGGAAAATGAAAAATGTAAAACAAAAAAGAAAAAAAAAAAAAAAAAAAAATTTAATACACACTAAAATACAGTAAAGGAAGTCAGTCTGCAAACAGGATATTAATAATTCACTGCTTCACAAGAATTGATCGACAGAAATGGTGAAAATAATCGGATTCTTTGCACGTTCTGAATGCATGCATACACAGTGAATCAGGCAGTATTGAAAAACTAGATTAAAATATACCTTCAAATGAGCGTTATTCCTTTATGGAGCTTTATTATATTAATATATTAGGATAACTACTAATCACTGGTTTTTTTAAAAATAATTTTTGTGGTCTCCCCGATTAGTTAAGATACTTCCCGAAAGCATCTTTGACTCAACAAGTTTGCTACAAGTTTCGGTTGTGGTTAGTTGCAAGAATATCTTAAATGTGGTGATATTGATTTTAATTTCCAAAACCACATACCTTCTAAGTTAATATTCTATTTTTTTAATGATTATGTTGAAAAAAACTGAGACTTTCAAAATCTTCTTATAATAAGCCCTCAAAAAAACGTAGAAAACTTTTAAATATGACTTAAAACGATTTGACTACCCTACATTTAACGGGCAATATCCAAAAATATAGTCTGCAATGAATACTTTTATGATTAAGTGTAAGTATATATAAAGATTTAGGGCCATATCTTCATGTCGATGGCAATAACGATGATGATGCAGCTAACACACAACCATAATATAATGGACACAGAACATTAAATGATTAGGCGCCACTTATTGTCACAACTGTAGGATTATCATTCAGTAAAGACGATGCAGGCGCCGTCGCTAACTAGAATGAAATAGCCTTGGTTGCCGTTGGAAGAAGCGCATAGTTGTTCATCTCTTTGAAATAACCCTTTCCCATCCATTCTTTTAGTTACTGCCATTATTGTATTTTATACACACTTGCATACTAAAAATTTTGAGTCACAGCTATACGTACATAATTTATGCGTTGTACCATACGTATATACACACAACATGTGCGGAGTTAAACCCGATCCTTTGCCAATATGTTGTAGATTAATGTGTTAGTTAAAAATCACTGGTCTTAGCCAAATAATAATAATGCTCTCTATATGCTTAAAAAAGCAATGACTTCTACCATACAATACATGTGGCATCAAAAACCCGAAAATTGATCATCTGATTGCTAGGCAACAAAGGGAATCAATATCAAGCTGAAACTGGCGTTGACAACGATTATTTAGACGCCGTAAAACAAATTGTTTTGGAAAACCAGCGAAGCAATTCTATAGCGAACTTTTTGTGGATGGAAGGTATTTCTGAGTTTGTGTTGGGATCAGACAGAATTCCTGTGCAGTGAAAGGGGATAAATAACACGGGTTTTTTTAGAAATATCATAAGTTGATCTACTTCCATGTAAAAATTTGCAATGGATAACCCAAGAAAGATGCATCCAAATTGTAAGTTTGTCAAGTAAAGTAAAGTCGCGGACGATGATATCGGTAATCTATTTCTGAAGTAGGAAGGTAAGGAAGTAGATTCCGGTTTTCGTAAGTACGAAAGTAAGAAAGTAGTGTTCGATCGAATCGATACTCATATCGTAAGTCTGGTTAAAGACAAGTCGAATTGTCTTGAGTCTGATCAAGACTAGACTTGATACCTGTTGATTAACATTTGTTTCTACGATGGGTATTCACTATCAAGCAACATTTCAATTCTTCTGAATATCTGAAATGTGTTTTTATTTTTACATGATTACATATACAAACTCGTCTGTATGTTATAAATATAAAAGCCATTGTCTTGTATGAGTCACGCGCCACATATCACTTTACTCTGCTGTTTGAACTTCAATCTATTATAAGTACACATGTACGAGTATATTCATTTAATTTACTATTTTTGTTTTTATTGTGCACGATAAAATTAGTTGCTTCATGCTTACTAAGAGTCAGTAGATACACTTGTTAACAAATTCATTTATTTGTTTCATTCACTCGTGTATGGTATGGATAAGACGATTTAGTAAATCTTTGTTATCAATAAGCAAAAAAATTGAATGAAAAAAATTCTAAAGAATTGTATTAAAACATATTATCGAAAAATTACTACTATTGGCAATTCAAGTGTAACTAACTTATTTTAGCGTAATGTAAGTATTTACATCCTGCACGCAAAAAGGGAGCACCACACTGACTTCAAATTCGAATACAGTCGCATTAACAAACCGGCAAATGAGCTTCTGTTTTCTGCTTCAAAATATACCTGCTTGTCTTCTTTTCTTCACAGCCTACATATCCGATTAATTCTCCATTGAATAAAATATTCCAAGGTGACAGCAAGAACTACACAAAAATACAACCATAAAAACCACACCGAGATACATAGCGAACGCCACAGTTTAACTTAGTTGTGGTAGCCGCCTTGGAAAGCGACATGGCATTGAATTTTTGTGCGAACAGGCAGCAGCAACAAACACAACAACAAAGCTTTTTAAGTTAAAGAAATGAAACATTGATTCTTATCGACATGTCAGAAGTGACGATGCTGTCGACATCAACACATGAGTTTAGTATGTGTTACGACTGAAACCGAGTGTAAGCTTGAGCCCTAGAGCAAATTCCAGGCTCGTGCTGGGAGCAACTATCTCAGCCACAGACCAAGTGTAGAACATACAGATCAAGTGAGGAAATTACTGTTAGTAATTGACCAGTTCATCGGTTGTTTTTGGGTTAGCAGACCGACTTGTTTTTGTTAATTTTGTACAAGCGCTATACATATTGATCAAAAATGATGCATCCGAAAAAAATAAAATTATGACAAAATGTAATAAAGAAATGATGAATATCAAATAAAAATTTAAATGGAAATTCAACTGCTAAGGAACAATAGAAATTAATTAAAATAACATTTTTTACTGCCACATAGTGCACAAAGTATTGTAGTTATTCAAGCCACTAAATAAATTTGAAATTTTATTGAAGCTTGATCAAGTTGTTAACATAAGGAATAAAATAACACGAAGTTTAGGGTATGAAGTTAGTTATTTTATATTGTAAATGTACATATGTGTAAATATAATAAAACCATCAAACAAACAACTGAATAGAAACTAGAAAGAAGGTAACAAAAGGTTAACAAAAAAGTTTTTCTAATAAGAACATGAAGTTAAATGGGTGGTTGTATGGGAGGAGCATAAAAAGACGAATCGTTTTTGGCACATCTGTTTTGTGCGGTTGTTGCTCGTAATCTACAATACCAAAACTTAAAAGATATGTAAACTCAGCTTTTTTGGGAAGAGACATTTTGTTAAAAAAAATTTCCAGGTCCCTACTACCATGTTTCAAACTTACGTTCGTTTTAGAGAAACTTATTCAAGAGAAAATAATAATTGGACATCAGTGAGAAATCGAGTGTGATAAATGGTAAACAAACAGTTAAGAAAGACACTATTAGGACCCAATAAAAAAATTAAGCTATTTAAGAAAAAATCTTTGTTTCAATTCACATTAAAATTGTCAGATGTATACTTATATGTTCGGAATTTAATAACAACATTAAAAACTGGCAGCAAAAATCATAACGAAATTATTAATGAAGACAATGAGTTATGAACTCAACTTGGTGCCTCGTGGTACAAGAGTAACAGTAATCAAGTTAGCAATAACACATCGTGAAATCGATTCAATGGCCAACTCTACAGAAAATCAGTTAAAGGCAATCAGTGTCAAACGATAATAATGATGTTACCTTTGTTAGCTCACGCTGTTGCTTCCTTTCTTAGTGTTGCTTCTACAGATTGCCACTTGCAACCTTATTGTGAAGAGCGTTCTCAGTTCCAACAACGAAAAATACTAAGTGAATAGTCATAGCAAGACTGATGAACAGATGCCGACAGCAACAACGAACAAAAATCAATCATGAACACTAATTTGCCATTTAACAAGGCATTTAAACAATCTTCAAATACTCTGCGAGCTGAAGAAATGTCAGCGCGTTGTCCAAATGACATCAGTAAAATGACATACAAAACAATAAAAGAAAAAACCCTCAAACAAACTTAAACATAGGCAGCAGAAGTCATCCATCAATCTGTTGTTCTGAAAAATAAACGAAGACAAAGAGCCTTGAATACCAAAGAAACTATGCTCGACCATGAGAAGGGTAAACATTTATATAGTTTTTATATGCATATTTTTGTCCAAAGGAATTTATTAAATTTGAGCAAATAGAATTTGAAGCAGCGAGAACAAATTTAACTTTTATTGTACCAATACTAAATATCACATTAATTTAACCTTAAAAACCCAATCACTTGCGCTAGAAAAACACGTTGGCTATGTCCGCGTCACAGTCTTCTTCAACGAGTTCTACAATTTTTGAAATCTATGTTCACAGATAGCATTTATCACAGACCAGTGCTCTTTTTTCTTTTTTTTTTGGTATATTTGTTGTATATGTATGTATATTTATGAATAGGACTAAACACAACGTTTCATTCAACTCTTAAAAGCTAATAGAATTATGTCCTTCTTACAAGGAGGAGAAAGGGGTTTACTTAGCGCCACGAGCCTCTAAGTAAGGAAAAGGGCTGCACGATCGTTGCGATTCAGACGCGATGAGTTCCTTGTATTGACAAGGACTCTGGCTAGAGCATTATCGTGTCGAACTAGTTTGTCCATGTAAATACCTTAACGCATGAAAAATTCTTCTGTACTGGATTGATCTAAGTATCTTGGATTGTGTATAACTTAAATATTACTCGCGCTCGCGGTACCCCACAATTCAGAACCATAAGTCCAAATTGGTTTAATAACAGAGCTATACAGCATCACCTTGTACTCAAGTCTCAGTCCAGTCCAGACTTTGAGCCCTTAGTTTCATATGTATCTTTTTAGCTTCTATATGCTTCCCCCAGGTGAGCCGTCTATCCAGGTGGTCGCCAAGATAAGTTGTCACTTGAGTTTGAGGAATTGTAACACCATTTAACGTTACTGGAGAACAAGTCCGGCGGTTCAATGTGAAAGTAGTGTGCATTTCTCCTCATTGACTTTAATTCTCCAGTTGGATAACCACTCCTGCAGGCTTTTAAAATGACCATTCAAGACTGCGGAAGCTTTAATTGGGCAAGAGGAGCGGCTGATTACGGCAGTGACAAAGTGACAATTTGACTACTTGATGGAATGTCGGCAGTGAATAAAACGTTTAGAGCTGGTCCCAGGAAGTTTGGAAGTTCAGTTATCATTTTTGGCACGATTCTATCATAACCAGCAGATTTCTTTGGCTTCAGTTGAATCCTTATAATAGATTAAATTTCATTAGAGCTTGTTTTTAGTGGAGACATATTTTCTGGTTTTGTGATTGTCAGGTGAGGAAGCACAAATTTGTTAGTAGGTAGATTAGGTTGGAACACGTGCTCCAGATGGTGGGCAAATACATTAGCCTTTTCTTCATCAGACCGAGCCCAACTAGGAGAATCCAGCTCCACAGGAGTTTTTAGCGATTTTTGCGAACCGAACCGAAGTTGCTTGTAGATAATTAGATGAATTTGGCTCTAGAGTCTGGTGTTTAATACGTTTTCTTATAATAATGCATGTACCACCATGAGCCTTTCGATCCGGATGATTTGTTGTATAAACTAAGTAATCTGGTATAAAGAAGTTGTTTTTGCTAGTCAAAGGAGTCTTACATACTAACACCACATCTACATTGTTGTCCTATAGATATTCATCAATTCTAGTTTGTGCTGTGAAACACCATTTGCGTTCCAGTGAGTTATTTTTATAAGAGACATTATGGGGAATTTAACTTATCCAAAATTGTCATTTGGATTTTCATCATCTCGTGAGAAGAGTTTTGCATCATTAAGATTGATTGATTCAGGGTCTGTAATAAATTCACCAACATAGATTCACTAGAACTTTGCAACACTGACTTATTACGCGCATTTAGAATTAAGGTAGTTTGTGAGATTTGTTTATTATGTTGAGACATTAGAGCCTTAGGCTTCACAATCTTTTTCGCAGTGTCTTGTTGAACGCCTAAGCGCAGAGCACCTGCATACGACAAATTTGAAGTTAAAGGAATATTAGGTGGTGGACACATAACCGTCGTTAATTCTGTACGATTAGCCTCACGGCTAAAACGGGCGGAATTTTTTTCTGACTGCAATCGGTTCTTTAACTCCTTATATACAGGACAACCTCTATAATTGACTGTATGATTGACCCCACAGTTACTGCATTTTTTAAGATCAGAATTGTCGTGACTTACTTTACAGATTGCGGTTTCATGCAAGTCTCCACAAGCTACGCATACTGAACGAAGGGTGCAATAAGATTTGGTGTGGCCAAATTCCTGACAATTTGTGCATTGCACAGTATTTACTCATTTGTGAGGCTCCTCCACAGTTACCCTACGATGAAGTAAATATTTAAGGTTGTACATGGGATGCACTTTCTTTTCTTTAAATGCTGCAACTTTGGGGCCAACTCAATTTTGTACAATGGCTGAGGGATTTTATTTTTATTAAAAATGTTTCTTCTAGTGTACACTTAATATCCCTACAATCAACAGAGTGTACAATGCCCTTAATTACAACTACCAGCCCTTTACTGCTTTTAAGCTGTTAGGTATAATACTTTGACTTAGTCTCCCTAAGGTAATTGGTTACAGAACTGTAGTATGCTTCCGTATAAATTTGGATCTTAGTTTCTTTAATATTACCCTTGGTAATGGGGAAAAACGAGAGTCACTTACGAATACTTTCACAAATCAACGCGTCTGGTATTGTGAATCAGTGATTTAGTTGAATTCGTTAACAACAACAGTGTGCTACCGAGTTATAGCAGAAAACAGGAGTTGACACGACAGCAAAGACAAAATGAGTTAAATAATTAGAATCAGAAGCACACTAAACTCGTTTTTCATAGTGTGCACAGTATCAAAAACACTTTTATAAAGCATAATTTTAAATGCTACTTGGACCCCTAGTGGTCCGACTGGACTGGTTTAGAAAGTTTGTAACACGCAAAAGGAGACAAGAGAGACCACATAAAGTAAATGTATTATTGATCAGCTCGATTAGACGAATTGACTAAGCCATGTCCGTCTGTCCGTTTGTATGTATGCAAACTAGTCCCTTAGGTTTTGAGCTACAGATCTGAAATTTTGCACGAACCTTTCCTTTTACCATACGGAAGACATTTAATAGAACCAGCCCAGTCGGACCACTAGGGGGGTACCTCCCAAACAAACCACTCATTTGAATGCATGTTCTTATTAGAAAAATATTAAATATATTTTTGTCCAAATATCGTTCCGACTATACCTTAGATACTACAATGAAACATTCATTGAGTGAAGAATATTTGATCTTCGGCTAGTTTTAGTGATTGTTAGTCTAAATGTTTATTATTAGAACGCAACTATTTTATGAGCATTGCGCCATGAACGAAATTTAAAAAAATGAGGCTCAGAATAGAATCGTCAGATTTTTTTCTTCAAATGTTTACAACAACAACATGCAAAGAGTAAGACTGGTACATCGAGGGCGTGGGATCGAGTCCTGCACTGGATCAATTATGTTTTTTATTTTATATTGAAAATTTTTTTTTGTTTTTTTTTATATGGATAGTATTTATTGATCTCCTATATAAATAAATAGGACAAACAATAAGGTTACAGTTCATAAAAACTAATTTAATTGTGTCTCTCCTACAATGAAGAGAAAGGAGTTCACTTAGCACTACGAGCCTCTAATTAATCAAAAGGGCAGCACGATCCTTACGGATCAGTCGAGATGAGTTCCTTGTATGGACAAGGACTCTGCCTAGGGGATTAACATGTCGAACTAGTTTATCCATATAAATAGCTTTATGCTTGAAACATTCTTCTTTGAAAGGTGGTACTTCCAGGTCTTTGTGAATGTCTCCATTCCTGATATACCATGGAGCTCCCGTGATTGTTCTAAGTATCTTGGATTGTGCTCTTTGTATAACTTCAATGTTCCTCGCGCTCGCGGTACCCCACAATTCAGAACCATAAGTCCAAATTGGTTTAATAACAGAGTTATACAGCATCACCTTGTACTCAAGTCTCAGTCCAGTCCAGACTTTGAGCCCTTAGTTTCATATGTATCTTTTTAGCTTCTATATGCTTCCCCCAGATGAGCCGTCTATCCAGGTGGTCGCCAAGATAAGTTGTCACTTGAGTTTGAGGAATTGTAACACCATTTAACGTTACTGGAGAACAAGTCCGGCGGTTCAATGTGAAAGTAGTGTGCATTTCCCCTCATTGACTTTAATCCTCCAGTTGGATAACCACTCCTGAAGGCTTTTAAGATGAGCATCCAAGCTTGCGGAAGCTTCAACTGGGCAACGGGAGCGACTGATTACGGCAGTATCATCAGCGAAAGTCGAAGTAACAATTTGACTACTTGTTGGAATGTCGGCAGTGAATAACATGTATAGAGTTGGTCCCAAGACACTACCTTGAGGAACTCCTGCTTTTATCTTAAATTCATTTGAAACGAAATTTTTCTGCCTTACTACAAACACTCGATTTGATATGTAGGATTGCAGTACTCTATGCATATTTTGGGGTAGTAAACATTTCATTTTGTAAATCAAACCCTCATGCCATACTCGATCAAATGCTTGTGCTACATCAAGGAATACTGCTGAGCAATATTCTCGCAGTTTAAAGGCAGTTCTTATTTCCGAAGTAACTCTGTTGACTTGCTCAATCGTTCCATGTTTTGCTCGAAAACCAAATTGATGATCTGGGATTGAACTATTTGCTTGTAACTGGTGATTGAGTTTGGCTTTAAGAACCTTCTCAAATAGCTTAGAAAGACATGGAAGCAGAATTATAGGTCTATATGAAGACGGACTTGTCCTATCCTTCCCGAGCTTTGGAACCATTATAATAACCGATTTCTTCCATTGCTTTGGAAAGTATTCAATTCGAAGGATAGCATTGAAAAGACACAAGAGAGAAACTATTGCTGCGTTTGGAAGTTCAGTTATAATTTTTGTCACGATTCTATCATAACCGGCAGATTTTTTGGGTTTCACTTGAGTTCTTATAATAGATACAATTTAATGGAGACATATTTATTGAATTTGTGATTGTCTGGTGAGGAAGCACAAATTTGTTAGTAGGTAGATTAGGTTGGAACACGTGCTCCAGATGGTGGGCAAATACATTAGCCTTCTCTTCATCAGACCGAGCCCAACTAGGAGAATCCAGCTCCATAGGAGTTTTTAGCTATTTTTGCGTTTTCCAAAGTGAAGATCTAGTGTTTGTGGGAGATAGGTTATAGATATAGCGCCTTTGTGCCTCGAGCTGGTCGCTTAAAAGTGCTTTGGCTAGTTTTTTTGTTGCATCTTTTAGCCTTTGTTTGTGCTGTTGCCATTCTCTTCTCAATCGTCGTTTAGAAGCAACCAGTTCTTCAATTTTCCTATTTGAGAACGATTTTCATCTGAACTTGTGAGCAATTCCTATGTGAGAACTAATATATTTTTTATATTGCAACTAATTAGTTTTATTAGATACTAGCGTTACTCGGCGTGCGTTGCTACACCAACTATCCAATAATTAAGTGTTTCTTCTAAAAAGCTTTGTTGTAAAATGTGTAATTAATAATTTTTGAATTGTTTGGATTTCTGATGATCACCCGTAAGAAGAGAGTGAAGTGGTTCAGGTGGAGGGAGAATTTCTTCTAATTAAATTTTTCTTGTAAGCAACACATGCCTTTCGATTCGTCCTTGAATTTCAATGCCGTTGACGATTCTTCATCTCTTGCTGAACGTACTCTTTTGGCATTCACTGTACTACGACCTATGTTCGAACGACGACGTCTTCCAGACATGACTTTATAATTTCTTGATAGTAATAATCAGACTTAAATAAAAAAAATATAAAATCACATTTGAAGAAACTTTGCTGTGTAAATAATGAGAAGCTGGATTATTGTAGTGACAGTAAATGCTTTTTCCATGAATTATAACACTATGCCAACTACATTAATTTTAAAGATATGCTTATAGGTATATGTATAGTGAAAATAAAAGTATTTCTCCACTATTTAATGGATGTTATTATAAATATAAACCTTCCTCTTCAATCACTCTATCTATTAAAAAAAAAACCGCATCAAAATACGTTGCGTAGTTTTAAAGATTTAAGCGAATATAGGAAAAAAGCGACTTTGTTTTATAATATGTCAAGATAAAAAGATAAGAATAGATAAGTCTATTTGGGCGATCCTCAAATATTGGAAAATCAAGTAAAACGATATCAACGGGGGAGTGATCGGAAGAAAGTTCATAATGAGTATATGATATGAGGTTACTTGGTATATTTTTTGTGATACCAAAGTCGATGATATCGGGAGTTTTTCTTAGATTTTCATTGAAAATGATTTTCTTTTATTTGTTTTTGTGTAAATAAAAACTACTAGCTTTGCCCAGCCTCGCTTTGCTGTGGCCTTTCAAACAATAAATATAAAGGAAAAATGAATTGATTAAGTTTTGAAAACTTGGTGAAGATAAGGATCAACAAATAAACATAATGGTGGTAAAAATCATCAAAAAAAAAAAAACATAGTGATAATAAGGATCAATAAACAAAAAGTAAAACAACAATTAAAAATAAAAATCGGTCAAGTGCAAGTCAGACTCTTACACGGAGGGTCCGTACCAGGTTGTGGTTTGTATGGGAGGTACTCCCCCTAGTGGTCCGATTTTACTGATTAATACCTATTTACCAAAATAGATAAGACTTGAATTTGGTACCTGCAGATATAGGTTTATCCAAGTTGACGTTGATTGACATTTATTAATCCATGTGCTTGGCACCGTGTTCTTTAGTATTCCATGATAGGCGAGCACGGTAGACCAAATGACATTTCAATATCAAGTAGTAAATCATTCAAAAATCTGTCATTACAAGTACGGATTAATCATGCAAAAAAGTCAGGTATTTGCTACAATTGCTTACGGAAAGGACATCAACATCAAGAGTGCCAATGCAAATCAACATGAAGAGTTTGCAACTCTACTCATCACACACTAACACGTAACTTTAATCCTTTTAGGACATCAAAAGTAGACAAATACCAGTACATCAAGTCAATTAAGATGAGATAGACGGCCTTATTAGCGAATACAGCTAAGAAGGCCATTTCGCCAACAGCCGTCGTTCAAATAAAGGACAAATATAGACTACTTCATTTAGTGCGTGCGTTACTCGATTCGGGCACTGAAATTGACATTGTTACAGAGGAAACCGCAACACGATTACAACTCGAGAAGCGACGTGTATATGAAGAGGCAAGCAGTTTATCGGATGTCAGACAGACGCCAAAACTTCAATCTCGATGCACGGATTTCGAATGGTCATCGACATTTGCAGTTATCATAAGGATTTACGCAAGGCAACTGCAAGAGAGAGTAAATTTAACGGAAATCAATCTTTCGACGAACATTACACTGGCTGTTCCACAGTTTCACTTAGCTGATAAGATTGATATATTGGTGATCACCATACGTCAAGGAAAGTACAGCTTGGGAGAAAACCAGCCAAACTTTCTCAATAATCGGGTAATCAGAGGCAATCTAGGAGCTACTGGTTCAGATGAAGTCAAAGTCTGCACAATGGAACAAAGAGCTGAGCCACAGGAAATTCTACTGAGTGAACTAGTGGATAAATTCGCGAATTGAAGAGTATGAAACAAATGCATGTAAACTAACGGAAGAAGAAGATAACTTCGAGAAATACTTCTGTGTTAGGAAATTCTTGCAGAAGAAACTTGATCGTGATGATCATCTGAGAGAGGCAAATGTCGCATTCATGGACAAATACATAGCTCTCAATCACATGTCTCTCGTTCTAATTGTGAAAATGATCGAACTGCAAATCATCACATCATTGTGTACTAAGGCCATAGAGTCTAAACTTACGGGTAGTACTTGAAGCTTAGGCAAGGAGCACATCAGGACAATCGTTGAATGGCATACAGCAAGAGTTGATAACGAATCTAATTTTAATTCGATTGCATAGATTTGCATTAACAGGGGATATTGCCAGAATGTATCGCCAGTTCAGACGTCCTTTTAAACGATTTCACGTAGATGATCTTATAACTGGTCCGATCAAGAAGATATCATATAACTAAAGAAGGACGAGCTAACATCACTTTTGACCAATACAGGGTTAAAACTACCAAAGTTTATCAGCAACACAAGGAAACTTCTAGCAACGTAAGAAACAAGAAAAGAAAAAGTCCTTGTGCTTAATGAGCAAGAAACTACAAAAACATTAGATATCTCTTGGCAACCCAACATGGATGTATTTGTATTTCAACCAGTTTGAACCAGTGGAACCTTTTACTAGACTATCGATATTGCCAAATATAGCAAGATAGAAAAAGTTCAATCAACACCAAAACTTGAACTATGCGCCGCTCTATTACTCAACAGGATTTGCTACCAAATTACAAGCTTACACTAAATAGGTAAATTTTTTGGACGGATTCATACAATGGATGAAGATGCATGTTTCTCAATTTCATTGTTTCGCCGCCAACAGGGTCTCGGAACTAGAAGAGCACAACCAAGATATCGTTTGGAGACATGTTCCGTCAAATCAGAATCCAGCATATATCGTTTCTCGAGGATGTCAAGTATCAGACATACTAGACAAATGGTCCCGATGTGATTCACATATCAACTGGTGAATTAGATATCATGTTTTCGTACATATTCAAGAAACATTTTATAAAAAAAAAAGAAATTGCAATGCTTAAAGCAAACAAAACATTACATTCCAGTTTGCAACGACTAACTCCATTCCAAGAAACGAAATTGAGATCAGCACTAACATGTGCGCTTAAAGTTGGAGGTAGTTGCGAATGCCGAAATTTCTTACGACGCTAAATTTCAAGGATATACATAGAATTCATACATCGAATCAATTTACATGCAGGCCCGAAGATATTGTTGTATGTAAAGAAAAGTTTTGGAAAAATCTAGGGAAATCATTATTCCATTATAAACCTCATCTCATGCAGATAATTATGGGTCAACTTCAAGCAGATTGGCTATACAGCATGCTACCATTTATAGTTATAAAAGTTGATAGACCTTTCAATACGTCATACAAAATAAGAGGCGAACAACAATACAAGACTTATGCAGCAATATTCCTGTGTTTTGCTTCAAAGGCAGTCAGTAGTTCTCAGCGAATTTTGTTTGATGGAGTCTATGGAGTCATGTTGGGTTCCCCGAAGCGGCAATTTGAGTTTGGGGATCAGGGAAAAGTCACACGGAGCTAAGTCAGGTGAATAGAGCGGCTGGTCGATGGTATTTATCGCATTTTTGGACTTATAATCGTTGATAATCGTGGCCCGATGAGATGGCGCAGTATCATCATCCACGAATTATCGGCCCACAATTCCGGCCGATTACGACGGATTTTATCACGCAAACACCTGAAACCGGTTAAATAGAAGTTCTTATTGACTGTCTGTCCTTCCGGAACGTACTCATGGTGACCCACTCCACGGATATCGAAGAAAACAATCACCTTGATTTTTGAACGACTTTTTCGAGGTTTCTTCGGTTTCGGCTCATTTTTTCCCAACCATTCCGATGCTTGTTGGCTCGTTACCATGTCGTACTCGTAGACCCAAGTCTCGTCACCAGTTATGATGCGTCCCATGAACGTGGGATCAGAATTAGCCCGATCCAGCATGTCTTCAGCGACCTTCTGCTTATACTATTTTTGGAGAAAATTCAAATGGTTGCCCAAAATTAAACGAGCTGTTTCACGATTGATATTAAGTTCACATGCTATCTCTCTAATACATACATGACGATTTTCGTGCACGATTTCTTTAACTTTTTTGACTTTATCGTCAATGCCAGAGGTCGATGGCCGTCCGGAACGAGGCAAGTCGTCGACGATCTCCCGACCATCTTTAAAGGCTTTGTACCACTCATAAGCCGGAGTTTTCGATAAAACGGACTCACCACAAGCCTTCTCCAGCATTCGAATTGATTCGGCACACGAAATTTCGTTCAAAATACAAAATTGGAGACAAAATCTTTCTTCAATATTTTTTTCCATTGTAAAATTCGCCGAGAGCTACTGAGGTGGCCTGATTTAACCAGCTGCTGTAAACAAACTGATTGACAGATCGCGCTCATTTTTGGCATAGTAATTAAGGACAGTTCTACCAACATACAGAACAACCTAAAAGATACTTAACGCGGGAAATTTAAATGACAAATTCCAGGTACTTTATTGTCCGAAGGGACAGTTTTACAGCAATTTTAAAAATTTCGTGTTCACGTTTATTCCCCCTGGACCCACCGGAATACGGTGGGAAGCCAGCGTCAAGTAAGCGAAAACATAAGTTGTAAAATATAACCAATGCAAATTTATCGTTCGAAGAGCTGCAAACGGTTTATATAGAAGTTGAGGCCATCCTGAATTCAAGGGCACTTGTTCCAAAGACTGATGTTCCGAATGATCCTGAAGCAATATCACCAGTACATATGCTAATTGGAAGCAGCCATTTTGGTCACTATATACATACTTTGCAACAATACTCAAAGTAGACAAAGGAGAATCGAAAGCTCACTTTGAACAGCACGTCATCATCCATGAGGACAACACGCCCCCAAGCAATGGATCTTAGGTCAGGTGACGACAATAATTGGTAATTATTAGGTTCATGTTGTTAACGTCAGGACAATAAAAGGCATAATGCGGCGTCTAGTGCACAAACATGCACCATTTCCAATATCAGAATAACGTCCACGTTTTCTTTAAAAGTATGTTCTTCCAACGTGGGGAGGATGTTGGAGGAGATGACAGCAGCAGAACATAGAATCAAAATAAAAGGAAAAGGACGCCGATTGGTAGTCTGCAAATGTGGATTTTTCGTGGTTCTTTTTGTGGATTTTATTTGTAGATCGCAACGATTGGCAGCTCCATTTCGAAGTCATTGATTTAAAAGAGCTTTTTGTGGAACTGGTTGGTTTTTCCCCACTTTTAATATGGCGAGCATTGGAATGTCTCATTCTTACTGTTGTTTTTTTTTTTTTTTTTTAATGATCTTTCACATATACAATATTTAAACAGAATAAAACAATTTTTTTGTTGTTTATCTTTTAGACCGAATTTGACTACAACACAACTCTTGCTTAGGCGAAGAACATAAAACCGGCCAAGTGCGGGTCAGACACGTACACGAAGTTTCGTACCAGATTGGGGCTTATATGGGAGGTACTTTTCCTATTGGTCCGATTTAACTTATTCCAACAAATGAACCGCAACCATATTCAAAACTTATCCTACATATATAAAAATGAACCAAAAAAAAAAAAAAAAACAGGATGACACCGCAAAACTCGAGAACGGCTGGACAAATTATGATGGTTTTTTGTTTTATTGTTGTACTCATGGCGCTGTTGTCCAGATATAAATAGTTTTATGTAATTTTTTTCATTTGGCGCAAAATATACTGAACCGATTTTAATAATTTATTTTTTTTTAAGAAGAAGTCAATCTTAAGGTTGCTAAGGTTATAATAATATATTAAAATATATTGTTCATTCATTTAAAATATTGATTACACATTTCACAACAAAACTTTTTAGAAGAAACACCATATTACACCATAGGGGTGTAGCAACGCCGGGTAACGCTAGTAGTGTCTAAATTTCTGTTCAATAAATAAATAAAAAAAAAAATGACATTAATCAAAGGAAGAATACATTCAAAAATTTTTGTGTGTACGTGGGAAAAAATTCAGTCTTGTCTCGAAACAGTTCCGTTAGTTTTCGTTTCTCTTTTCGCTTCACACCTTCTTTCGTAGTGTTTTGCTATGATAGACGCAGATATACATGCATTAGTGATGTGGCGAGTAATCGCAGACGCGAGTGTTAAAGATCCAACATTCGTCGCATCACTGATATCCATGAGTGGATAAGTAGAGTTAGGGCGGGGAGCGGAAGGAGGGAGAAAATGTTTACGTGAATAAGAAAAGAGAACGCATTTGTGAGTTTGATACACTTTTCGACACACACACACATAAATATATGTGAACCGAATGCGAGTAGACATGTTTGCAAGTGTTTGAGCGCACGCCTAAGAGTAAAGACCTGTTTCATACGGAGAGCGGTGAGTTTGTGAAAAATTTGAAATTTTTGAAGTAAAACTTCAAATTTTCACAGAATAAGTACTTCTATTGCCATATCCCCAACAAATAATAAAATGTTTGGAAAATCTACCGGAAAAGTCTCAAAAAAGAGATTACATTTCCATTACAACAACATGCAGTTTGTGTGTATAAAAATGTTCATAATAACAACAAGCAAAAAGCTTGTGTGTTGTACAAAAACAAGCAAATGTACGAAGAAAAGAGAACGAGAAACACACAGAAGCTCGTTGATGATCTAATTTATGTGCAAAAGGGAACAGACGGCAAACGCCAAACCCAACAGAAACAATTAGACACACCAAAGAAAACAAAAGCAATATACAGACGGACAGGCAGACTTTGCGATGATCTCTCTCTGACTGCTTTTAAGAAGTTTTACTTCTATCACGTGTACGACGGCACACACCCAATTTTTTTTTTTTGTTTGTCATATTGAACTGAAATTTAGACACCATAAGTTACTGATATAGGCACGGTACATTTGTTGGAATCAACCAAATTGTCCATACAAACCCACCATTAAAACTCGAACTGAAATTTGAACAGTATAATTGTCTGATGCATATTCAACAACCGTGTAGATTTCAAGACCCTAGGATTACTGGATCGCAAAGTTCCCATACAAATATTTCGGTGTCAGTGTTGAAATGCTGTACGTGTACTGACTATACTCTAAATATCAAATCAGTAAGCAAATATTTATGAATGCTGTATCACAGAGCCGAGCAGAAACTTTTTCAAGGAAGTGCGTGAAGAGTATATCAACTATGCCATAGCCGAAGATAAACTTCTCTTTACATGTTTCCTTTTGTTTCACTCGTTGCTTTTCAAACACGTCAGCAGCTGAAAAATCAAACATAGCCGAGCTGATCAGCTTAGCCACCATCTTCTGTTCGGACAGTTTCATTGCTAGCAGTGTGTTTGTTTTGTTAGCATTTTTTGATAGTTCGACCAGTGTTCTGTTAAATTGATATTCTTTTAACCCGTTCAGACGATGCAAAACTCTGAGTGTTGGACAAAGTGTTACTGTATTGAACTCGAGCATCGTGCTAGTTTGGCAGAAACTCGGAGTTTTGCAAAGGTCACTCTCGAAATATGAAAATATTGCTCTGGTCACACTGCGTAGTGTTGCACATTTTTTGCCATCGTTACCTACTTTTAAGAAGAATTCAACTGTCTTCCTTTTAATTTTGTGGCGCGCCAACTTTAATTAAAATTTTTTAATAGCCTAATGGAGGGCTCGAACCCACTCTCTGTTGTTTTTAGTCATCGGCCCAGCCATCTCTTTATACACTATGCTATTGAGGTATTTTTATAAACAAAAAAAAAAAAAATCAGATGATAATTTAAGTAAATTACAATTTGTAAACTTTTTGTTACAATAAAATTTTAATAAAACATGTTCTAAGTTATGTATGATCCACAAGTTATACAATTGAACTTGGCGTAACTTTCCATTTCTATGTATAACCAAGAGTAAAATAGCTGTTCATACAAACTCGAACTCGCAAACAACGACGGTGAACGGCTAACCAAAACACACATTCTGTGAAATTTGTCTCTACCTAGTGCGATTCATGAGATAGAGGTGATTCCAAAACTGACGATTCGTATTTTTTTATTTAAATATGTAGTGTAAATTTTTGCCCAACACCGCGAAAGAAGAATCACTTCAAAAAGTTGCATTACATTTCTGGTATTTCATTCTTACCAAATGAACAACAATGAACACCTTCCTGACCTTGTCTTCTGTATTATTGTATTATAGATTCATTTAATATATTTAAAGCTGTAGTGCACCGCGCAGCACTTATAATAATGTGGAAAAAACCAGACGAATCGAATACTTTGATTTAAAAATTTACATATTACCTCTGGCTTTTGACACAGACGACCTGATTAATTTTTAGTTAGTTTCTAAGCTTCATATGCAACATTTGTTTCACCAATTTCGCGACAACTGCACCATAGATCGAATCTAAAACTATTGTATTTTATGTGTATGGCTTGACCCAACCTTATAGATACACAAATTTTTTGTCCAGTGTCTTTTAAAATGTTTTTGCAAATTAACCAAAAAATAAAACTTTCAGATGGCAAACCTCATCTACGAAAAATCAACAAAATTCGGAATTGGTTTCACATTAAAATATTTAACATGACTTTAGACATAGTGCTTAGGCCAATGTTGCCTGAACATTAAATAATCAAGAGAATGGAAGTTTCTAACTCCTCACCTCTATACAAGGTACGGTATTATTTAAGAGTACATATAACTTGCTTATTGATTTCCGATGAGCTTGGAGTCCGAACTTCGGACCAGAGATGAGCCGGCTGAGCAAATATTTTTGTTCAGACACTCTGTTTTTGATAACACAAGAATTTATGTGTAACGAAACCACTGTACGAGGTCTGTTCAAACCATATCGCGAATTTTGAATTTACGCGGTGTCGAGCTAACCCAAACAAACAGGCCACCATTATTATTATTATTATTATAATTATTATTATTATTATTATTATTATTATTATTATTAACATTATTATTATTATTATTATTATTATTATTAGTATTATTATTATTATTATTATTATTATTATTATTAGTATTATTAAACTTTCACCAATTTTAATGTGTCGGTATGTGTTATTGAAATTGAAATTGTTTGTTGTTGTTTTATTTAAATGCTCTAAAAGGTTGTTAGGATTATTGCCAATTAAAGTAAATTGGCATGCTGTCTCTTAAAAAGTTATCTTTAATTTGAGCTCCTTTTAAATCTTGAAAGTAGTTATCAATATTTATTTTATTCTTTCTCAAGCATTAAAGTAAAAGGTTTCTATTAAAAGTACACCTATCCCCCGATTTACACGGTAGATACGTTCCTGGGAAAAACGTGTAAATCGAAAAGTTAAAATTTTCAAGTCAAAACCGTGTAAATCGAAAAGCTTGCAGAAAATGCATAATTTTGCTATTAGTTGTGATTTTTTTCAGTATTTTTAGGTGCACACAGAAATAAAAATAGAATGCATTGAATGGTTAAAATATGTAAAATATTACGGAAACACTGTTTTTTTATTTAATTACAATGCATGTAACAGAAGAACAAAAAATAAAACCAAAGGTGTTTTATTATCCTTCATCACTATCGGAAATTACTCTCATTCTTTTTTTCGGAATCGCCGGTTGGAATTCATTTTCATCACTCGAAGTTATTTGTGCCGATTCGATGTTTGAAGCAGAAATATTTACATTCTGAGAGGTGGTAATAAAATCGATTATTAACAATTGCTTCGAGTTTTTTGTAAGATCTTTGTAAACTTCTTCATATTGAGCCAAGCATCGATTTATGTCACGTTGGAATCGTAAAGCCCTTTCTACGTTTGTGTCATTTTCTATAAAATGATTACCCAGCTTTCTTCCCAATGCGAGTCCTTCGCAGATGACTTTAGCAGTGAATGTTACTGGTACTAATTCCTCTTCATCAGATTTGTCAGACTCACTTTCGCAACTAAGTTAACTAAATCATCCTCACTTAGTTCTTTATCAGCCATTAACTCTGCGATATCATCATCAGTAAAATCATCAAAACCTTCTCCGCCCAATGAATGCGCCATCTGTACTATCTGCGAATATTCATCATTTAACGTTGAAACGGAATGTTCATTTTTGACTACATTTGGCCACAATTTTTTCCAACAGCTATTGAGCGTTGTTTGCTTAATCGCAGTGTATGATAAGGCGATATGCTTCACACAGTCTAATATTGTAAAATTTTTCCAAGCACTAATAACTGTTAAAGATTCATTTTTCTCCATTTGTTCCAAAATATATGTAAAGGCTCGTTTTATGTACAAAGCTTTAAAAGTAGAAATTATGCCTTGGTCCAATGGTTATAATAATGAAGTTGTATTTTTTGGTACAAATTTTACTTCAACGTTCTCATATTCTAGATCTTGTGGGTGACCCGGCGCATTGTCAATTAACAAAGCAAAGGCAATCCCTTTGAACCTAAATATTTTTTGGCATCTGGGATAAAACATTCATGAAACCATTCAGTAAACATTGCAGCAGTAACTCACGCTTTCTTATTAGCCCTCCAATAAACGGGAAGATTATTGATGTTTACTCCTTTAAAGGCACGGGGCATTTTTGATTTGTTAATCACTAATGGTTTCATAATATAATCTCCTGAAGCATTGCTACAGAAAAGAATTGTTATGCGATCTTTTGCTGCTTTATGACCACTAGCCGATTTATAAAATTTTGAGACATAAGTCCTTTCAGGCATTTTTTTCCAGAATAACCCTGACTCATCAGCATTGAAAACCTGATCAGGGGTGTATGAATTGTCGTTAATAATTTCTGCAAAATTTGCTGGATATTCTTGGGCTGCATCTACGTCGCCAGAAGCCAGTTCACCTCTTAATTTTAAGCTGTGTAAAGAATGTCTTATTTTAAATCTTTCAAACCAGCCATGACTTGCCAAAAAATATGGCTTCTTTTCAGTGAAAAAGAAGATGGTAATTGCTCTAAAACTTTTTCGTAAATTCGTACTGCTTTATTTGTTATAGCGGCCGTATCAATGGGTACTCTTTTTTGTGTTTGATCTTCTATCCAAAGCATTAACGCTTTCTCCATTTTTTCCATTGCGATATTTCTGGTGTATGATGTTGTGCCCATACTCGTGGTATTGCGAGCTGCAACACTCTTTCTAATTGTGTTTTCATTTGTTCTAATAGTTCTTATTGTAGCTTCGTTCATGCTATATGATTTTGCAACATCTACTACTCTATCTCCCTTTCGTAAGCGATCCAAAATTTCGATTTTAGTTTCTAAAGAAATAAGTTTTCTTTTAACTTCTTTCGACATTATAAGCCTATAACTTTTCACAAACTGTGTTGGCATATGCAACTGCCTTTTCTTTTATATCTTTTCCATTTGGTATCTTTTTAATTCGGTGACGCCATATGCCATGTTTCCTATACTTCTGAACAATTATGCTGATATCGTCCGCATCAGCATAGTTGTTCGAAGTGAGGTTATGGAACTTGGACATAACACGCACGTGTTCAAACACAGTAGCATTTAGTAGAGTGCGATAAAAACAAAAAAAAAAAAATTATTTGGAAAACCGTGTAAGAGCGAAAACGTGTAAAACGAGTACCGTGTAAATCGGGGGATAGGTGTATTTTGTTTACTATTAATTTAGTTATAATTTGTAAGTTTTTGCAGGACATATTTCTATCAAATATAAAAATTTGTGAATAAGTATGTGTTTTGTTTTTTGTGTTTGAATATTGTTAAATGTTAATAATATGTTTTGTTAAATATTCATAATATGTTTTCAGGTTCAATACTTTATTATTTGTTAAATTCACTCCAAAAAAATTCTTTTTTATGCCCATTTTACAGTAGAGCATAATCAGCTTCAATACGCAAACCGCTCAAAAGTGAACAACACCAACAGGGACAATAACGGAACTGAGGTGTTGTTTTTGTAAATAGAAATGGCTTTTGAGCTGCTTACGCATTGGAAGTCACTTTTAATGACCATGCGGTTTGTTGAAAGTGCTGCCAGTACTGCCTAGGTTTTGCAATTTTTGCAAGTCTTCTAATTTCATTTTATTGTGTGTAAAAGGGAAACAGCTGATGCTGATTATAGTTAATTTCAAATTGTAAACTGGCATGGTGTTCGAATCCTGCATCGGAAATATTTTTTTTTATGGTTATATTGAAAGTGTTTTTATTATTACTCTGAACAAACTTTAAGTATTTTAAAATGTTTCTTTAATGTTTCTTGACCCACTGTTCTATTTTGACTCAGATCTAAGTTGGTCTACATTCAAAGCATCAGCTGATCTGGCCCTCTGGAATCTCTTCCGAAGCCTATGAACCAGCCTCCGCTTCATGCTGAGCTCATTTGTCCACCACTTCACTCTACCAAGATTGCCCCTACGGCATCTTGGAAACATACAGTCATTCACACCACTCACCCACGCACTCAACCTGCTCATCAACATTCATTCCAGAGAAGTGGGTCAACAGAACCTTCGTTGCTGCTTCTCTCAAGTACACACCATGCTGTCGCCAATTTGCATTATGTACACGCCAACCATTCATGGGTATACTTTCACGCACAACTGGAGTGTAAGTCATCATAATCTCAATAAAACTCCTGATTTAAATTCCATATATGTATGAATTTAAACTATCTATTTCTATTTTGTTATTAACTAGGGGATCCCGTGGCCGCCACAATCAGCCGCATTCTAAAAACACAATTGTTGCTTTGTCAGTGCTAATAAGTTCTCTGTAACTTTGGTTCTTTGTAAAAACTTTACTATCTCGTGTTAAATGGCCTTATCTGCTGTCTCAGAAATATAAAATAATGGTCCATTAAATGGTCCAACCATACAATTGTCCGTGACTTAGCACAGGAAGTCTCAAAAATTACAACTTTTGAAACTTTTGACCTTGGGATTTATTTATAGTCGTCGACAAACCTAAAATGAATGGAAATTGAGTTCTTTGACATTTAAACGGCAAAAGAGTTCCTGAATAAGTCAATTGAATACGGGGAATTAAGATTCGGCTACATATGTTGCCACTTGAATAGGACAATTTCTATGTTCACGTGTACTCGTATAATCGGTGACAATTTTATCAAAGCTGTAGTATGCCTGTTCCTCACAGCAATATGTTCATTAATTTCAAAGCATAAAACATAGGACACAGAAATTCCACCGATTCGAATCAGCGACGCAGAATTAAGGAACTACTTTTAGAACTGATATTTGAAATAGCTCCCACCGATTAATATATTTAGTATATTGTAGAAGTGATACTGCTGAAAACTGTGGGTGTACAACGAAAATTCAATAAAATTAATTTAAGGATGATTGCTGCTTGATATAAGTTTTGCATTAACCTACGTGAGCCATTAAACAAAATACATTGCTACAAAATTTTGAGTAAAACACTATCTGTAATTATATGTTGTTCCTCATTATCGCTCTCATACATAACTTCAAAAGTATTTCCTTCTTCAACGCGATTACTACTATCACTTGAAAACACAATCAACAGGGAAAAAACAGGTGTAAACGGATTAAGTTCCTGACAAGAAGTATTATGAGTCTGAAGAATATCATTGTACAATATATTAGAAGAGTTTGATTATATGAAATATGCTGACTGTAATCTCTAAGAAACTCTTCATTAATATTTTCTTTGAATTCATTCTATAAAATAACACATTCGTTGGAACATTTAAACCACAAATAAACCCAAATAACTCTCACAATTGCCTTAGAGAAATATTTTATTTTCACTTCTTTCAAACATCTCATTCCCTTCATTGACATTCGATCCAATTAATCGCAAGTGACATGTTTCGACAAAAGTTGAATACACAACCCCATTGCAGAGTCATAAATCCTCAAATGACTTAACACTACGAAAAGGGAATAGAAGTAATTATAAGTGTAATATTGTAATTGGACATATTTTGGAGAAACCGAAACTTAAACATATGAAATTAAAAATTAATGCACTAATGTTAATTTGGTAAGTCAATGAAATACTCGAAATGTTATGCAACTTAGGTATTACTCACTCAATAAGTTCCAATGGTAACGTTGTTTTGTTTCATTCGTTTGTTTATTCTCTTCGCGCAACGTAAAGTATTTTAACTTCATCAGGAAGTTTTTAGTAGACAGAAGGAGATATCGGTATTCAAGTATTCTTGATCAGCTCCACGAGACGAGCTGATAGAGCCGTGTCTGTCTATATGCTTGCAAACTAGTCCCTTGATTTTGGAGATAGAGAGCAAATTTTTTTACTAGACGCGGTACATTTGTCGAAACCACCCGGAACATTAGGGGGTACCTCCCATACATATCGCCCATTAAAATTATGGTTCTTATTACAAAAACTTTTTTCTTTTTTGGACTATTGAACTGAAATTTAGAAACTGTAAGTTTCTGATATAGGCGCGGTACTTCTGTTGGAACCAACCAAATCGGCCACCTAGAATGGGTACCTCCCATACAAACGCCCATTAAAATTCAGGTTCTTATTAGAAAAACTTTTTGATGTGTAAACATCTTTAGGCTCAGGGTTAAAAATCTCGTTTCACAATACAGATGTAAAACAGAGTAAGACGAAATCGGTGTGAGGTATATGAAAGTGTAGTGGTGCAAATATCGAAAAAAATTTATATACACTGAAAAAAAAAATGTAAGAATAATTTTGATTTAAAGCAGCACACTCTATTTATGCTAAATCAAATAACTAACTAAGTACTGTATATGAACATTGCAGGCATGATATATATAATTTGTAATGAGCCAGAGAGAGATAGAAAGTATGTTTGCGTCCTTCTCACTTACTGAAATCCTTATCATTGACCTTCTGTCATTAAACTGCTGATTAATGTATTATCAAATGCAACAGCGTTGAAAGCATATAAGCAAAGTAAAGCAAAATGCAGGTAATATTAATTATATAACAAACTCAAAAGTCAATAATATTACAACATATGAAAATTAAAACTAATGTTATAGAGAACATTAGAAGAAAGAAGGGTCAGTTACGCTGCATATCAACGAGCCTATAGAACGAGAAAACGCAAAAATTTATTGGATAGAATGCTTGCACAACAACAACAACAACAGTCACACCAAAACAAGCAACAACAACGACAACAGGAGCAACTACCACAACAGGGTGGAGATTTTAATACAAAATTTTCAAACCCACAGTTCCAAGCCCTATCGAAATTTTTATTTGATATTTTCCATTTAAATATGAGCAATTCTCCACAACAACTAATAATTCCACTACTATAGATGCATTTTTTCATAGATTTTTAAGTACAGTAGAGTCGAAAATTTATATTTCTTATTTTATTATAGTTACCATAAGCCAATACTAACCATTGTTACTTAATACATTTACAAATACAACTTAAATAAAATAAAAAAAACTAAACCCGCATATTCCATTCTGTTTATTCAATACTGAAAGTTTAGATACTTTAAATTGACAAAAAATATTTGTCAAGTACTATAGGTTTAAACATCTCCCGTGTGATCCGACTCACATTGGTTTTTTATTATTTGTTTTATCGAACTGAAATTTATACACTATAAGTTCTTGGTATAGACGCTACACATCTGTTGGAATCAGCCAAATCGGCCACCTAGGAGTGGTACCTCCCATACAAACCCACCATTAATATTCAGGTTCTTATACAAAAACTTTTTTGTTTTTTGGACTACTGAACTGAAATTTAGACATTATAAGTTTCTGATATAGACGCGGTATATTTTTTGAAATCAGTCCAATCAAACCCCAATCAGGTACGGAACCCTCCGTGTACGAGTCTGACTTACACTTGGCCCGTTTTTTGAAATTTATCTGAAATTTAAACAGTTTAATTATCTAACCCATATTCAACAATTGTGTAAATTTCAAGACAAACGATTACTGGATCGTAAAGCTCCCATAAAAATATTTCGGTGTCAATGTTGAAAAGCTGTATTTGTACTGAGTATACCCTAAACATAAGTCAAATCAATAAGCACTGAGTGTAGACAATACCGTTTTCTATGGGTGTATAAAATTTGGAGGTTCCAATCTATAAATTCTGTACAAGAACATTCAAAAAGGTTTTTCAATGCAGACCAGTGTAATAAGTGAACGCCAATGACAATGCTGGTTTGCAAAATTCCGTTCTGGAGATTTTAAGCTTAAAAATGTTGTATGCACTTGTCGGCCATTGGAGACTGATGACGACCAAATAAAGACAATAATTGGGACTTAACAAATCATGTACAATAGTGGAAAGATACCTTAAAAACTTCGATACGTACACAAGATCGATATTTGGGTTCCGCATGAGTTGAAAGAAATCCACCTCACTAAGAGAATCAATGTTTGCAATTCATTGCTCATACGTAACGAAAATGATCAATTTTTAAAGCGAATCATAACTGGTGATGAAAAATGGGTTGTCTACCATAACGTAAAATGAAGACAATCATGAAGGAAGAAAGATGAACTACATCTAACCACATCAAAGGCCTATACTTACCAAAGGAAAGTTATGCTTTCCGTTTGGTAGAATTGGACAAGTATCGTTCACGTTTAGCTGCTGCCACGGAATGAAACCATCAATTTGAATGTGTACTGTCGTCAGCTATCCGAACTGGACACAAAATCAAAAAGAAGCACCTCCAATCGAAAAGGTGTCATTTTCCACCATGACAACGCTTGACCGCTTACATCTTTGGTCTCTCGGCAAAAATTATCGGAGTGAGGACATCCACCGTATAGCTCCGACTTGCCGCCATCAGTTTTCCATTTATTCCGCTCTTTTCAAAACTTTTTGAGTGGTGTAATATTCGATTCTGATGAGGCTGTCAAACCACTTAACACAGTTTTTTGCCTATAAGGATCAGAAGTACTATGAGCACAGGATAATCAAACTTTTCGAAAGATGGGCAAAAATGGTCCAACAAAACGACCAATACATAATCGTTTAATATGTTTGATCGACATACAATATGAAAATTTGCGTTTTATTCGCAAGCTGTTTCCTCCTTTACTTCCATTCTTTCGGTTTTTAAGAATCTTTCTTGAGTTATTCCTTACAAATCCTTACACATAGGTTACAGTTGTAGCCGTTACCAAGACCAGCTCACTTAAGCTATTATTGACCTGTTGTGATGCCACGAAAAGGAAGAGAACTTGGTGAATCGGGTTGGCATGTTGTGTTTGTATGCTATAGATTTATTGCCTAACTTTCAGTCAGCAGTTTGCATTAAGAGAGTATACCAAGAAGAGGTTGTTTTAAGGACAGGAAAGCTATGAAGAGGAGGTCACTACCCCTTCACAACAAAGTTTAGACATATTTATACAAAAAATGTATCAATTATTATTTGACATATTAAGTATTTAGTAGAATGAATCACTAATTTTAAACAATCCTGAACTAACTTTGAAAAACAGTTTTACCTCAGCTTAACATTCAATAAATGATAAACAACAAAGTTAATCAGTTAATTATCAATTAAATTTAACTCACGCAGCAGTAAAGACCTAGTGTGGCTCCTATTAACAGATTATGGGAATATCGGAGGACGTCAAACTGGAGGACCTACCACAAGAAGCCAAATTAGCACATCAGGATATTGTACCTGATACACGTTCGGCCTCCTGTATTGTCTCCATAACGGGCGATGGGCATCTGAGTGCCACTAGTCATATTCAACTTGGTGATGGCATTGATGCCAGAGGCGCAAGCGGTGGTACAAATAGTCCCATTTCGGATGCTAACAGTGATTGTGAGACTGATGACTATACTCCCAAACGTAAACAGCGTCGTTACAGAACCACGTTTACTAGTTTTCAATTAGAAGAACTGGAAAAAGCTTTCTCTCGCACACACTATCCGGATGTTTTCACAAGGTGAGTGAATTTTTACTAATATGTATTAAGCTTTGCCTTAAACTAAAAAAAAAAAAAAAAACTGCGCAGAATCTATTGAACTTATTGAACTTTGATGATGGTACAAGCGGTTGAAAAAAGGCCCTACATCTATTGAAAGTGACCAACGTCCACTAACAGTAGTACCAGAAAATGTCAAGCATCAAAAACGAACGTCGTTTAATTGTCCACGAACTATAAAATAATATGGAAGTTCAGAAAACTTGTGTTTCGAGAAATCCAGCTTAGAATTTAGCAATGGTTGTGTGCGTAATTCATTCCAAACTTGCTTAGGGTAGAGCTGAAGATGCATTGCTTCGAAAGAAAAAAACTGAAATTTCCGCTTAAGGGGTTCCGGTTTGAAGAAACAAGTTCGAAAAACTACGCTCCTGTGATTGAGCATACAGAAGTATAATAATATATATTACTATCCCAAACGGTGTCTCTTTTCGACGTCCTCTAGGGCTATCGATATTTAAGAGTATGCAAATCGTCTAGAATCGTCGTGAATATTTGTTTGCCGTGTAGACGTTCAGCAAAGTCGTCGATATGTGGGATCGGGTAACGATCAGGGATTGTTATCGCATTGAGCTTGCGATAATCGCCATAAGCTCGCTAGCCGCTAATGGCGTTTGCCACCATGTGTAGCGGGCTGGTTTACAGGCTCTTAGAATAGCGACAAATTTTACTGTCGATTAGTTGATAAATCTGTAATTTTGCTGCTGCAAGTTTTCCACCTATCCTGAGGCGATCTGCGCTCGATGTTATAATCTGGTGGCAAACTGTATGTGATTCTGTATTTTTCACTGTGGTTGTGTTAACGATATCGCGAGGAGTGTGATGTTCTTGCGCATTAGTCAAGCTGACAATATCCTACGAGTTGACTGAGCCGCTGCTACTTGATATGGTTAGATTTTGTTGTTTGATGTCGATAAACAACTGGAACTGAGCGAGGAAATCAGCGCCAATAATCACAGTATGTACATCAGCCACGATAAAGGACCATCTGAACGCTAGTTACGTAATGAGTCCTGATGCTCCTCCTGTTCCCGCTTTGATTAATAAGTTGGTAGATTGTATTCAAAGTAGTCTCGGTTACGACTTCAATATTTATTCTAGTTAGTACTTGATTCCACGACGTCCAAAGACAGGTTTGATTCACTTTAACTTTTACTTTATTTTACCAATTCAAAATACATATGTTGGATCTACTTCATTTTAATTTTACTAAACAAGTTCAAAATACATAAGCTTGATTTATTCTACTTTATCTCCCAATTTATCTTTAAAATAGATAAGTACAATATAATTGGCAGAACCTTACTTGACCCTGTTCCAACAACAACTCACCTCCATTCATTAAGCATTGCCATTTTATATAATACTTTTTCATTTCTATAGTTCTTTTGTTTAACCTATTTGTGTTTATTACGTTACTTAAGTTTTTTGTCCCAATAACCACTAGAAACTCTCTTTTTTTTTGCATATTGTTCCTTTGTGTGATGTGCATTGTACTCCCGTCTTCTGTGCTGACTAATTCGAGAACGTCCAGTGTTCGAACGGGTTCGCACCATCCCTAATCATAAGTTGAATTACATTTCTGGTATTTCATTCTTGCTTCCCGCTGCCCTTTATTTTGGCCAAATGGATAGATACGCAGATAATTCCTTTGATTTACCAAATGAAGAATGGCTCCCTCCCTGGCCTTATCTTCCGTATTTTTTATAGATCCGTTTAATTCATTCAATACAAACTGTAGTACATGAAATATACTTGAAAATCAAACGAATCAATATATTTGATTTAATATTGACATTAGACATCTGTACGAACGCATTCAGTTGCTTAGCATAATTGAATACCATTGAGTGTCGTACTCAATAATTTGGAACCACACTCAATAAGAATGAATTCTAATTCATATGAGAGAGCGTTGCCATAGCAAACGATCGCCACTCACAACGATTGGAACAAGAAGAGTGCGTAAAAGAAGGTAAAGAAACGATAGGAACAAGAAAAACATTTATTGTATTCAGCCGCGTTCAGTCGCATTCATTTCGTCAAATTCCTTTTTATAATTTTCATGCAGTGAATAGCATTATTATTTTTTCATGAAGTTTGTAACAAACAGAAGGATACATTGGAGACTTCATACAGAATATATATTCTTTATCGCTGTGCAGGCGGCTTCGTTTAGTCATGTCCGTCTATCCATGCAAAATATACCATAAGTCAAATCAATAATAACATAATATCTGTATGCTTAATTACAGAAGCGTGAAGAGTATAAGAATATCGGCATAGTCGAAGATACCTTCTTCTCTCTAACATATGTATGTCAAAGACTATGAAATATGTATGCATAATTGACTACACATCCTCTCACAACAACAACGATTGCACACATATTCTTCGATTTTTTTGTTGTGAAATATAGCCGGAGAGAGCAAAGAGAGCAACTGTATGTTGTGTGAGGAATTTGTGTGCAGTTGTTCTTGTAAAATGTAGTCGGGTATGCAAATGTTTTTGTATACGAACGAACAACGCAGTAAAAAATAGCCTTCGCATGAAAATTTAATTCAAACCGGCACATCTTCGCTTAAATGAGAACATGGAACATTCTCAGCTACATTCAGACATTGGAATTCATTTCAATGAATTCGAATGTCATATTGATTCATCTCAGCTTGATTACGGAAAATGCCCTTTTGAATAGATTCATACAGAAGTCTAATTGACATCGCGTCGACTATCATAAAAAACACTGTTGTGCACCTCGTAATTTTAAGTATGGCTCGGTGTAAATTGATCTGATTGGTGTGACTCTGTATCACACGCTCGTGAAAGTGCAAACCTGGCTAGTGTGATTTTATTGTTACAGAGTTAAATCGGAACATAATTCGAGCTCTGCATGTTTTATAATGTAATAAGGCCGTGCATTGTTTTTGGTTTGCAAAGGCACTGTAATTTCTTATGTGTTTGTTCGTGTGTCAGAAAAATAAAGATAAATTGGTTGAAAACTGAACATCACAATTAAAATTATTATTCTGTATTACAAAAACGGACAACAGGTTAAACTATTGTACATAAAAAATAATATGATTTAGCTAACAAAGCAAGTGTTAGTGTGAGTGAGAGAAAGTGGGAGAGCATGAATTTTACGTATTTCTGATAGTAATCATGCATTTCATTTTGTCTATAATATATGACTCAGTAGCACACTGTTTATTAACGAATTCAACTCGATCATTGATACACATCACATAAGTTGAGATGTGAGAGTGTTGGTAGGACTGAACAGCACAATCATTGTGCAAAATGATACTATCTTGTTGTTATCATTTGAATTTTCGCTTTGATGTACTGCCTAGATATTGAATAGTGAAATGGAACGTTGAGCATCCCTTTTATTACCTTAGTTTGGTCTAAAACAAATCCTTATGGAACTGCAGCACATATCAGCTTATTTTTTGAATCTGTATCGTTCATGACAACTCTGAAAAAGCTATTCATCAAAAAACTTTGTTAGGTATGTTGGTGCTCGAATGTGAATTTACTTAGGATTACTCCCTTTTGATATACGTATTGTGCCGAAAGCAACGACATTAAGAAACAAAAAAAATATTTGAATGAAAAATACTTAAAACTAGAAAGAAGGTTATCGTCGACTATGCCGAAGATGAAATACTCTTCACGGGACGCAGTGAATGTTTCATTGTAGTATTCAAATGGGTGGTTTGTATGGAAGGTACCCCCAATAGTGGTCCGATTCGGGTGGTTCCGACAAATGAACTGCGTATGGTACAAAGAGAGGTTCGTGCAAAATTTCAGTTCTCTAGCTCAAAAACTGAGAGACTAGTTTGCATACATACAGACGGACAGACGGGCAGGCGGACATGGCTTAATCAATTCGTCTAATTGAGCTGATCAAGAATATATATACTTCATGTGGTTTTTTTTGTCTTCTTCTGCCTCATGACAAACTTATAATACGATTCACTTCCGTGAAGAGTATAATAAAATGGGTCAAGTGCGAGTTAGACTCGTACACGGAGGGTTCCGTACCAGATTTGATTTGACTGTTTCCAAAATATATACCGCGCCTATATTAGAAACTTATAGTGTCTAAATTTCAGTCCGATAAAACAAAAAATAAAAAAGTTTTTCTAATAAGAACCTGAATTTTAATGGGGGTTTATATGGGAGGTAACCCTACTATGTGGCCGATTTGGTTGATTCCAAGAGATGTATCGCGCCTGTATCAGAAACTTATAAGAAGTATTAATTGGTTCCAACAAATGTACTGCGTATAGTAGAAAGAAAGAGTCGTGCAAAATTTCAGCTCTTTAGCTCAAAAACTGAGAGACTAGTATGCAAACATACAGACAGACAAAAAGATGGACGTACAGACGGACATGGCGTAATCAACTCGTCACGTCAAGCTGATCAAGAATATATATATAATTTGTGGGATCTCTGATGCATCCTTCTGTCTGTTAGAAACTTCATAACAAACATATAATACTATTCACTGCTTAAGAGTAAAAAGAATATACATGTATTGTCAACATTTGTCTTCTAAAGTTGTGATTTTTTTCTTTTATAACTTAAGCCGTTTTACTGAACCTCGGACTCTACCGATGGTGTTGATATGTTCAAGTAAATATTTAGGTGCGAATTTCTTCAGTGGTATTAGATATTCCTCTTCAAGCTTTATTTTTTGCTTTACATATATATATATACTTCAAACTAATGCTGTATCATTTCTATAATATATAAAAGTTTTACATTTAAATGAAAGATAAAGCTTCAAATTATTATACAGTTTAGTTTGAATAAACATCGGATCATTTTTCTTATTCTTAAGTACCAGGTAATATTGCCAATTTCGAAATATTTCCATTGAAATGAGTTAGGGGTATTTACTTTATCTATGTTAAATAATATGTTAATCAAACAACAATTAATGTAGCGTAGAAGATTTTCAAAATCATGTTGCGAAAACGAATCACTTACCGAATGTGTTAACAAAATATGTATGATTTTTTATAACGATCGCTGCTCGCTTTGATTATTCTCCTTGCGTTGTGATCATTGTTTCTTTGCTTCAGCTGAATATATTATGTGTACATATTATCGGGACACACAAATTATTGATTTTGTGTTTCGACTGCAAATATAAACAAATTAATTATATGTACGTACATACATTCCTATCAACGCAGGTGTTCGCATTGTTTATAAGTTACAACTGCTAATAAGAAGTTTTTCTAATCGAGTGATCAAAATGTTTACTAGAAAATTTTTAAAACATAAAGAAGTAGAAGAGTTGATGAACGCGGATTCTGACGATGAAGATAATGATGTAATGTAATGTCATTTTACCATCATCTAAAGTTGACCATTTGAGCAATGAAGAAGATTTGAATGATGATGATCAAGAAATTACCCCAATTTTCCAAATGAAATTGCTGGTGAAGTAGAAGTTCAGTGTGAATTTAATGATGGAAGAAATAAGTCAGTTAGGTGCGACAATGAAGAAGAGTACAAGTACATCTAAAGGAAGATCAAAAAAATTATCACCAAAGGCAAAAGCCACATCGAAGAATACAAATCTTGGGAAAAAAAACTGAAAAGAAAGTTAAAGAAGTGAATGAATTTGACTCTACTCGCTTGCCGTCCCAATTTTCCAGGCAGCCAATGAAAAATAAAATCGAAGAGCTGTTTCAATTGCACGGTATGTTTGTCTTCTTTTTGTTCGTTTATATATGTAATTTGTGCTTTCTAAAATACAATAGAAATAAAAATCTTTTTGAACTGTTCACTTTATTTATTGATGATGATACTCTAGATTGGATAGCCTGTTCGGAATCTTATGCAAAAAACGACTGTAATAATAGTGAATTCAAAACTAATGGATATGAAATAAAAAATTGTCTGCCAATACTATTTCTAACTGGAATAAACAATCGTCCGAATACAGTTTGGTTTGTAAATCCAGTCACTGAATATCCTATCCTTAGAGGTACAATGACGCGAGAATTTGAATTTTTTGCTTTTGACCATCAGATAGGAGGTGTGTATCTTTTTGACAACGCAACGAATAATTTGCACCGAAAAAAGTGGTATTGGCCGCTGATTACTAATGCTTTTGACTCTTGCATGGTGAACGCGTGGAAGCTTCATTGTATTCTAACAAAATTCTCAAACGATCAAAGTAATTCTAAAAACGTTACAATTGTGCCCCAACTAGACTTTCGCACTTTCGTAAGAAAGTCTGATCAGATGTGATAATGTCAAATCACAAACGCCATCAAATCCATCAGCACCAACAACACGAAAACAAAGACTAATAACAAAATGATTGATTGTGTTCGCTATGACGGTGTGGGACATCAACTTAGCCCAACCAACAATCACTATCGTTGTGGATTGTGCCAAAACAAATGCGAGAAAAGTTTTCAACAATATCATACAAGAATCTAAGTTCCAAAATGTTGGCTACCTATTTATACTTTTTTCGCCTTTTTACCATATTTGATGAAATACTCGCAAAATTTGGGTAATGTTTTAACAATATTTTTAGGGTTCCGGACCCAAAGGGAAGGGAAATTGCAGAGACGTCGGTGTCCGTCCGTCCTCGGGTCATATCTCATGAACCGTAATAGCTATAGAGTTGATTTTGACAGAATGTGTAGTTCTATCCGGGCATCAGCAACAAATACTAAAACAAACATATTTTAAAAAACTTAAAGGAAACATTTTTGTTTGTATGGCAGCTATACGATCCAGCAATCCCACGATCTTGAAATTTGGGTGGCTGGTGGCTATACATCAGAAACTTATACTGTCAGTTTGATTGGACCACTAGGGAAGGTACCTCCCATACAAATCATCATTAAATTCAGGTTCTTATTAGAAAAACTTTTTTGTTTTTTGTTTTATCGAGCTAAAATTTAAACATTATAAGCTCCTTAAAAAGGGACTATACATTTGTTGGAATCAGCCAAATCGACCAACTAGGGGGGTTACCTCCCATACAAACTCCAATCTGGTACGGAAGCCTTCGTATACAAGTCTGACGCGCACTTGGCCCATTTTTATATACAAACTAGCTGTCCCAGCGTGCGTTGCTTCGGCCCAGCTCAAAAAAGAAAATTATATATCTGGTACATATGTAGGCCGTAACGCCGAGTAAAACAGTTACTTATTGAATACGTCCATAAAAACAACATTTCTATGGCCAAGAATAAGAAAAGTTTGATTTTGTGATGTGCCGATTCGTGACAGAGCAACGAGAAAACACATTGTTATGGAGATCTTTACTAAAGGAATGAAATTTTCGCCTTTGTGATTTATTAATAGTAAGCGCAAAACATGTTCTGACTGGAAACTTAAATCGCTTATACTTAAAAGGTAAATCGGTTGAAATCATTGGTATCCTGGGGATCATCGTAGTTTCGCCTGCTGCTGGAACTGTTAAATAGTCGCCTCTATAATAATAGGGAAGAAACGCTTATCTTGTAGTCTTGTACCGTTGCATAAATTGGGTGGCTTAAGATTACGTAAAATTATAATAGGTGTACCAATTTTAAGATTTAATTTATGTGGTTGTAGCACCGGAGAGTTAAGAGAATTAAGGAGTTCTGTTGGGTATTAAACAATGTCATTTCGATCTGTCACTGCATTCAAAGAGTTATATATCTTGGATTCCGCTGAGACTTTATGTGAAACTGCATCGTTAATCTCGTCTACGGCTGTATTTGTTGAAGTGACGATAGTTCGCTCGCAAACCAACTGGAGTTTTTATGCTGCAAATTTTCAATAACTGGATAGACCTTACCAATAAGTTCCTCAATTGTTCAAACGCAGATTCCTACAACATCTGACATGGTAATGCAACCATAGTTTGTTATGGAGGTGGAACCATCGCATATTTTTAACAGGTACTCTGCAGACTCATATGATTGATGGAGTCTATAAAGATGCACGCGCATATTAACAGGCAATTTTAGTTTTTCTATATATGGCCAAATTTCAGACTTTTTTATGCACACATTAAGAATATCGGCACGTGTATCTTTAGAAACCACAGGTATATTCTGTCTAAAATCTCCAGTGAATACAAAAGTCACTCCACTCATTACCGCCTGAGAGGATCTTAAATCTTTGAGTGTTGTATTGACAGTATTAATGTAAGACTTGTGTGACATTGTACACTTGTCCCATATTATAAGCGATGCTGTTTGAAGAACACTGTTGCACTGTTTTTTTAGTTTAAGCAACCCGCGCACTTCTCTTCTCACCAAACCAAAATTGAAAGAGAGCGAAATGGTCTTTGGCTATATTCTGCATACAAATAAAAGAGAGCAAACAGAGCAATAAATAACAAAACCAGCACAAAGTTCATGAGGAAGCGTAAAACTTGGACTTTTTTTAATTAATGTGAATTATTTTTGGTTGTGTATTGATTTTGATTACACTTTAAATTGAAATCGACTCCTAAAATGTAAGCCTTGAATTCGGCATACTAACTTTTTATTTGGTATTCATTAATACATAACTATAAAACTTTTAATTCAAAACACTAATGTGCTCACTTTCTTTTGACGCTGTGTGTATATCCTTTAAAAACTGAATGAGTGGTTCGGCATCATCTGCAGCAAAGTTGATGTTAAAGTCACTTGTGCGCTTATTTTATTTTGTTCCCAAGTAAAAAAGTTTCAAACACATACTTACAATTCACATTAACTTAAAGGCACCTCGATATGGTACTACATTTCTTGTCCAATTGCGTATATGTGTATTGCATCAAGCATCCAACGACAAATCACAATTAAATTGTCGTCCGTCATCAACCGCACAAAAGAAATGAGAAAATTAATGTTGATCCCACATAGTTGGATTTTTGATACAACATACATATACGCATGTTGGACAAGCAATGCAGTATCGTGTCTAGGTGAATTTATGATCCGTTTGTTATACTTCTCTACGTCATGATTTCTAAAATACAGTATAATGCTATTAGGACACTGCACGTTCGCTCATTTCATCTCGCTTGCAATTCAAAGAGTTTCAATCACATTTAATTTCATACTGTATCGTATTGTCTTTTCTCTCTCTCTCTCCCTCCCCCCGCACTTTACCATAAGCAAACGATGCTTGGCAACACACATACTCAATTTATGTTTGCTTTGACTATTTCATTCTTTCATTCTTCCCTATTCTCCACCTTGCAGTTTTTCAAGTTATAAATCTTTATCATTAAACTTTAAAAATCTGAGTTTTGTTGTATTGCCTTTTATTTGCTGTAGTTACAAAAATTAAAAAGGAAAAGTAAAAGAAAAAATCAAATTTTTTATCCTGAATGAGGGACCGAACACACTCCCTGTTGTTTTCAGTCATCGGCCGAGCCGTCTCTATATACACTAGGCTATTACTTAAAATTATTGAACAAAAATTTTGTGTTTGAATGAATTTTTTGCTTTAATGAGCTTATAATCAGCAATGTCTTTCTAACATCATCATTTATCTTTTAAAAATTTTGCATATGTTTGTCAGTTCAAATTGTATATTGTACATGATAATTTAAAAATAATTAACGTTACACTAACTATCCAATTAACACAACTTATACATTTCATACTTTAAAGAAAATAAAATTACTTACAGAACTAGTTCACACCCTGTTTTACTCCATTTACTTATACATCGCTTGTCGCCGCCAACTCAAAACATTGCTAAAAGTCAGTATCGATAGTCTCAACAACGAATTCGCATATGTAGCAAAACTACGCACCTTGAATTTTTCCCACGTTGTTAACTAAACAATTTGCAAGTACAAAGTATATTACCATCTTCACTACAATGATGCTCGATGTCTCCGATCAATTCGTTCACTCCACCCATACCTACTGTTGTTAAAATAAGCAATATACAATTCAAAGAATAATTTTGCAGAGTATAGTTCCAGAGGTAAACGACCTAACACTACGATAATTTTTAAGGTTTCGGACCCAAAGGGTACCAAACAGAATCCTTTTGCTCAGACTTCGTTGTCCGTCCGTCCACCATATCTCATGAACCGTAATTGCTAGAGAGGTGAATGTGTAGTTCTATCCGGGCAACAGAAACCAATATTGAAACTAAAAATTTTTTTTAAAAATTTAAAGGGGTCCCCATACAAGAAACAATTTGGTTTGTATGGAGCTATATGATCCAGTAACCCCATGATCTTCAACTTAGTTGGTGGAAGTCGGCATAGTCGAAGATAACGTTCTTTCTTGTTTTTATGTCTCTTTTAGTTAAAAAATTTTTTGCGTGGAGTTCATAGTTCATGGTTCATGGTATCAATTGGAATACATACTCGTACATCTGCGGCGCACGCAGGGGTTGGTTCAAACCGCCCCCCGAAATGTGAAAAAAATTACAATTTTTTTGAAGTGAAACTTTTTTAGCGGTGCTGGGCACAAATTTTGAGTATAATTTTTAGTGAAAAAGTAAAAATCGTCACGTTTTTTCGCACCGCACTAGGTGGAGACTTCAAATTTTGCTACATAACCAAGTAATAAAATTTTTGGAAAATCTACCGGAAAAGTCTCAATAAAGAGATTACAATTATACAATACAACAACAGCAATAAAGGTAGTTGTCAATTTTTTCCTTTGTGGTAACAAAGCCATAATTTGCAAACAAAAATTGAAGTTTTGCAAAACGCGTTGGGTGGAACATCTTGACTGTTTGCATCTATTTTCTGAAGTGTATGAAAGTATTTGTTGACTTTGGAATAATGCAATCAAATAATGAACAAAGTCGAACGAGTTCAGGTTCATACAATGCTAGCTTCAGTCAAAACGTCTGTGTTCGTTATCGCTTTATCAGTCCTGAAGCTTGTTTCTAGCTTGACTGTGATTTGAGTCTATGCGTTCGATACGGTAACGATTTGCACGAAGAAATTCGAGAAATGTGTAGAAATGCAGATGATTCATTTAAGACCATGTTTGAGACTGCCACAAAAATTGCCGAAGAAGGATGCTTCGAAATAAAAGTCCATCGAGTTGTTCGAACCCAAAAAATCGTAACAACTTTAAAGGAGTTCTAGATCCATATTATCGCCGATCGATTATGATTCTTTTCTTAGATCACTATGTACGATAGAAGAATTGGATTCTAGATTTCTTCAACACCGTGATATTTTATCAAATATACAAGATCTTCTTTCAATAATAGCAAAGCTGGATTAAACTCATTTCAAAACGACTGTGGAAATTTTCGAAACTCAGAGGCCGAATAATGTCACAGTTACCGAAGAGTTCGAAGCTGAAGTTACAATGTGGAAAAGATATTTTATTTTATTTTATGTTCATGAAATGAAAAAATTCAATGCATGGCTGGAAAAACTTTTGTTTACAGATACTGCTTGAGAATACTAGATGGAAAGGAGGCGAAAAGTTTTATTGAAACATTGAATATTTGTGATAGAAATTTTGTTTGCTGCACTATTTTCGCAACCATTTCTTAATCTTCCCCCCGAAAATTTTTTCTGCGTACGCCCCTGTCGTACATAGTTGTATTTCATTGGTAGCAATTGATAAAAGTAGAGTTATTACAAGATTAGTAAAAAGCACTCCGCGCTTTCCAACAACATTTTTTGTCAATAACTTTATTCTTATTTTAAACTTTAATTTAATTATATTGAGTTACTGTAATTTTTATCACTGCATGAAAATCTTCATAATTAAACATTACTTTTTACTTTTTAGTTCGGATTTATATTAAAGTATGTTTTTTCAGTTTTTTTAACTGTATTTTATTGTTTGCTTTTCAGTTCGGATTGCTATTAAAGAGTGCTTTTTTAGTTTTTTAAACTATATATACAATACTTTATTTGTTTCTTATACATACAAATGGAACGTGGCAAGGACGTTCTCTAATTTAAAACGTAGAATTTGAGAAAAATATATGCTTTAGAACAAAGTGTATGCGAATAATTCTTAAGGCTCTCTATTTATACTCTTCACGCAGTGAAATTTGTAAAAGAAAGAAGGAGACATCAGAGGCCATATAAAGTATATATATTCTTGATCAGCTCGATTAGACGAATTGATTAAGCTATGTCCGTCTGGCCGTCTGTATGTATGCAAACTAGTCCCTCAGTTTTTGAGCTAGAGAGCTGAACCCTTCGTTTTACTATACGCAGTACATTTGTCGGAACCAGCTTAATCGGTCCAATAGGGGGTACCTCCCGTAGAAACAACCTATTAAAATTCAGGTTCTTGTTGGAAAACCTTTTTTGTTTTTTGCACTATTCAATTGGAATATATATACTATAAGTTTCTAATCAACTTCCATGAAATGCATAACTTTCAAGACCCTGGAGTTATTGGATCATATACCTCCCATACAAACACAAAATCAAATTTATGTTCCTATCAGAAATTTTTTTTGTTTTTTGTGTTATCGAACTGAAATATAAACAGTATAAGTGGTCCATATTCCATAACCGTGTAAATTTCAAAACCGTAGGATTACTGGATGATAAAGCTCCCATCCAAATATTGCAGTCTCAGTACTGAAATGCTGTATGTGCACTCATATTCCATAAGTCAACAGCATATTAACTTCGGCATAGGCAAAGTTAAACTTCGTTTTACTTGTTAGGAGGAGATCCTATGTATTTTGTTAAGTAACTGCTTTGCCCTCTAGTGTTGCGGTAACTACAGCGCCATCTAATGTCTACACTATCACTGTTGTCTACAATAGTTAAATCACACTAGATGGTGTTAGTAAAATTAGTCATGTGGCAACCTACCTCAGCGCTACCTGAAGCTGGTTTCTGGAGTACCTGTCTCACTAGCACATAAGGAGTTTGAGCGACTCTGGGTGATGGCATCTTAATTTTCCCTTTGGCTTGGTTTGGCAGGGCAACAAGTACGACGCGCGTCGAAACAATAAATTTGTTATAATAAATAATAATTACAATAATCGTAAATGGTATAATAGTTTACCATATTGGTGACCCCGACGTGATTTAAAACAACGAGTACATAATAATATTGTATTATTTTAACAAGAAAATCATCGAAGTGACGCCAATACACATACGCACACAATCGCCTAAAAATTTTTGCGACGCCACACATGCACGAGTTTTTGGTGAAATATAAGTGGCGTCATACAATCGTTTTTTCGTGAATGGATTAGCCTCGTTACAATTTGCGTTCTTTAAAAGGGAAAAAAACTTTGTTTTTCTGATCACCAATATAACAATATGCTTGGCGAAGAGGAGAACTTGACAGACCAGATGAGGGAGCTCCAACGGGATATGGAGTTGTTGCAGACTAGGGCGTCGATGGCTCAAGCTGACACGACTGCTGCAACAAGAGTTTCCACCAGCCCACTGCAATCCATTTGCCAAAATTTGCCCAAGTGGAGCGTTCATTTCGTTTGTTTGGCATCAACAGCGATGATGACAAATTTGATTATGTCATTGTGAATTTGAATGCTGGTGTGGTTTTGACTGTAGAGGATTTGGTGACTCGCCCTCCACTAGCAGACAAGTATAATGTTTTCAAAAGTTGGTTGCTCGAGAAATACGCAGAGTCCCCGGAATCAAAACTTCGGCGGTTGTTGCAAGGTGACACAACAGGTTTGAAATCTTTGGAGATCTTGGCCCACATGCGAAGGCTTGCGCTAGATCCGGGCAGTGAGAACATCATTCGTTCCCTTTTCCTCGTTGAGATGCCCCAGAACATTCATCCATTTCTTACAGTCTGGGAGGAAAGTGACCTGAGCAAACTTGCCAAGATAGCGGACAAAATAATAGATACTATCAATGAAGTTGCAGATTCCTTACGTATACTGTCACAGAAGCACGATACCCTGCAAAAGGATGTTAAATAACTTCAGTCGGCTGAGCGGTCTCGAAGCGGATCAAGGGGACGATCGGGCCAACGAACTAGTGTTGCTAGCGGTCGAGTGTTGCAAACAAGCGACAATCAAGATGTGTTGTACTACTACCACCGTAACTACGGCGATAAGGCTCGAAGATGCAGGTCGCCATGTTCTCGTTCTCAGCAATCTTTAAACTGAAACAGCTGTCGTCAAACTCGCTGACTGACGGCAGTGAAATTACAGGCAGCGATTCAACTTTACAACCATTTGCTATTCATTAAAGTCGCGTCCATATAACTGATCGTAAATCGCACATCGACTCCGGATCAGTTGTGTCTGTTATACCTCGCTCGTTGGTTAAGCAGAGCAATGTGAAAAACGATTTACTATTATATGCGGCAAACCAGACGGTGATCCACACCTATGGTACTCATGTGGCAGAATTGGATATTGGACTCCGTCGTTGTATAATGTGGCCTTTCGTAATAGCGGACGTCCAAACAGCTATCATTGGTGCAGACTTGCTGTCTCATTTTCAACTGCTTATCGATATAAAAAACAAAGGGCTAATCGACTCACTAATTGGGTTAACAACAACCTCGTATCTATCTTCTGCGAATCACATGCCAGTTTCAACCGTTCAAGGTACGTATAAATTTCAAAACCTCTTGCACGAATTTGTCGATGTGACAATACCTGGAAGGAAGACCGCTGGTCATCATGAGGTATGAAGCTTAATGCAGCTACTGTACTTGATCGATATCCGATTGCTCATATCCACGATTTCACGAAGCAGCTGCATGGGAAAAAGGTTTTTCGGCATTGGACCTGAGAAAAGCATATTACCAGATTCCGGTGGCAGAAAGTGACATTCCAACATTGGTTTTTTCTCTAAGAAGTTGAGCAATGCGCAGAAAAACTACAGTGCTTATGATCGGGAGCTGTTGGCAATATTTGAAGCCATTAAGTACTTTAAGCACTGTATCGAGGCAGGTTGTTCATTGTCAAAACCGATCATAAACCGCTTGTGTACGCCTTCAAGCAACGGCCTGAGAAGGCATCACCCCGTCAACTTCGCCAGTTAAATTACATTTCGTAGTTTTCTACTACAATTTTGCATGTGAAAGGTGCACATAACATGGTTGAAGACGTCTTTTCTAGACTGTGTGCAATCGACATGCCGTTGGCTATTACATTAGAGCATATCGAGGAAGCGCAGAGAATCGATCGCGAGTTATAATAGCAGACTTGCTGAAAGGAACGACGTCTTTGAAGTTGCAGAGGATTCGATATGGCAGTAACGTTTCACTCTACTGCGATGTTTCAACAGAAAGTGTACGACCGTAGGTACCCAATTCGTTATGAAATCAAATTTTTTCTTCTGTTCACAGCTTATCGCACCCGAAGGGCAGGTCGACGTTACGTCAATTGCGGCAGAAGTTTGTTTGGCCATCTATGAACAAGGATGTTGTTAACTGGTGCCGAAATTGCCAACGCGCGAAGATCAGCAGACATAACCATCTGGTACCGGATAAAATGATCGTTCCCAATGGCAGCTTCGATCATGTGCTCTTAGATCTAAGATTATGCCTTTGCAACATAACTATCAGATTGATCGCTTTACACGATGGCCGGATGCTATTCCAATTACCAACATAACGGCTGAAACCATCGCACAAGTTTTTTGATCACATTGGATTTCACGGTTTGTAACACCGAAAATCATTACCACGGATCAAGGCACTCAATATGGCATGGATGCCACACCAACCTCTGTTTTCGTGAGTACATGAGAAGAATTCGACCAACTCCGACTGCTCATCATATCACTGGTCCTTACAAGATTCTCCAACGGCAGACCGACCGAGTGTATAGTTAGAGGTAGGCGGAAAGAAAGATGCTCAAACCAGCATTTCTTGCGAACGATGACACCCAAGGGGAATCGCAATGCAATATACCACGTACGTATGAAAAGAAGTTCCGGGTTCGATTTTCGGATTCGTGACGTCATCACTGGAGGGGGAGTACTGTGGCAACCTGACGCTGGTTTCTGGCGCGTCTCATTCGCACATGACGAGTCTGAGCGACTCTGGGTGACGACATCTTGATTTTTCTTCTTTGTTTGGCAGTGCAACAAGAACGACGTGCGTATATCAAGTCGAAGCAATAAATTTGTTATAACAAGTTTATTAACATTAAATAATAATTACAATAATCGTAAATGGTAGTTTACCATAATTTGTATTTGTGTTGCCAATTTTCAGTTTAATCTGACATATTAAAGTGGGTGAAAATCTTGTTCCAAAAATCCGTTACAAACATACCTGTATGCTTATAAAAAGCATGTTACAATAGTAGATGTTCCTATGCTAATTTCCAACAGAGTGGCCTGCTATTTACAGTGCATTGTAACATGATTGTTGCCAGGGACAGTACAAGAATTCTGGAAAGGTCTCAATAAAAAGATTACAATTATACAACAACAACATACAGCTTATGTGTTCTAAAAATGCTTATTACAACAACTTGCAAGCAAGTAGCTTGATTGTGTGCGAGCACAATAAATGTACGAAGAAAAGAGAATGAGAAACACACAGAAGCTCGCAGTTGATCTAATATTTAGGCACGAGAGGACAGACGGCAAACATGAGCATATTGTAAAATCAAACGCATAATGAGTGGCCGGCATTACAAACTTCTTCACAAACTTATAATATTGTATGTGGTTGTATTTGTTTTGAGATGATCAGAATATTGCTCAGCAGTATTTCTTTATGTAGCACTATCGTTTCATCAAGTGTGGCATGAGGGTTTGATTTACAAAATGTTTGCTACCCCAAAATCTGCATAGAGTTCTGCAATCCTATATAACAAACCGAGTGTTTGTAGTAAGACAGAAAAATTTTATAACAAATGAATTTATGATAAAAGCTGGCGTTCCCCAAGGCAGTGTCCCGGTATCAACTCTATACGTTTTATTCACTGCCGATATTCCAACAAGTAGTCAAAATGTCACTTCGACACTACCGTAATCAGCCGCTCCAGTTGCCCAATTTGAGCTTCACCGAACATTTCCTTCAATAAATCAATTGTAGCACGTGCTGTGTCGTTATTGCACCGGTTTTTTTTTAAACCACTACCCTTCCACCTAAGGACATTCAATTGTGGTACAAAAAAGACAGTGATAATGAACCTGTAGCGGTCACCATTAACTGTAACAAACCCAAATATTCCAATTCTCGAGCACGATGCCGAATGACTCATTTGGGTCTTCCTCGATACTACACTCTACAGCAGCAATAGCTTCTTCGATACCCACTGTACGACGTTTCTGAGAATGCGTGTTGCCCTCTAGAGTAAAAGTGGTGCGCCAACGATTCATGTCTGCTCGAATTAATTGATCTGATGGATGATTATGACGTAAAATATCTGCACAGTTTCCATGCGTTGTTTAGGTATCAGTTTATTCATGATGAAATGGAAAACCAAATTAAGCACAAAACAAGTGAGACCTGTGAAAAAACATAAAACGAAGAAAAAAAAACATCCGTAAGGTTTGAGTGTAGTTATGCAAGTTTTATGATCTGTGGCATTTTATCACTGTTTTACTTATTTACATATACAATATATTTCTGGTCATAAATTTTGAACAGGCTGAGTGATCCGTTTCTTTTTTAGCTATCACGGGCCCTCAGCGAATATAGGTCGCTGATGTACCTCATATAAGAGTTCAATTAATTTTAACATGAATTTATTTCAGTAATACTTCACAATAGTTTAAATCTTGTATCACTTCATCTAATGTACCATTATGAGGAGATAAGTAGTATAATATTTTAAATATTATTTGCATTTGTAGTTTCTCTTAGCTGCCTTATTAAGTTATTCGAAAGTAAAATTAATTTCTTAGAAGCGAAACTATGAAGAATTAGGTCAGTGGAATATATAATTACAAGATGTACAGATAGATTCATAGATGTTTCAACCCGTTAATTGTATTTGTTTTATTCTATTTCCATTGACAGAGAGGAGCTAGCGATGAAAATTGGTTTAACCGAGGCACGCATTCAGGTAAGAAAATTGATTTCATCATCATGATTATCATTATACTCTTCACGCAGTGAATAGAATTATAAGTTTGTCATGAAGTTTGTAACAGGTAGAAGGAGACAAAAGAGACCACATAAAGTATATATATTCTTATTCAGCCCGATTAAACGAATTGATTAAGCCATGTCCGTCTGTCCGTCTGTATGCATGCAAAATAGTCCCTCAGTTTTTGAAGTAAAGATCTGAAATTTTGCACGAACCTTTATTTTTACTGTACGCAGTACATTTGTCAGAACCAGTCGAATCGGCTTACTATGGGAGATACCTCCCATACAAACCACTAATTAATGTTCTTTTTAGAAAACCTTTTTTGTTTTTTGTCCTATTGAACTAAGTTAGATACTATAACTTTATAATCAATGTCCATAAAAAGCGAAAATTTCAAGACCGTAGAGCTACTGGATCGTATAACTCCCATTCAAACCCAAACCCAAATTTTAGTTTTTATTAGAAAAACTTTTTTGTTTTTTGTGTTATCGAACTGAAATTTGAACCGTTTAATTGTCTGACCCCTTTTCAATAACCGTGTGGATTTCAAGACTCAGGAATACTGGATCGTAAAGCTCCCATACAAATATTTCGGTCTCAGTGTTGAAATGCTATGTATGCACTGACTATACCCTAAACATAAGACAAATGAATAATTATATATTTCTTAATGCACTATAACAGAGCGTAGGCAAAAACGTTTTCAAGGGGGTACGTGAAAAGTATATCAACTTCGGCATAGTCGAAGTTAAACTGCTTACTTGTTTATTTTTTCTATTGAACACAATTAATTATGACACTATTTACATTCAAGTCCATTTGATCAAATAAACAAAAAATCCATTGACTTCTTGTAAGTTTAAATGTCAAATATAATCTCATACCACACTTTTGCCTAGGTTTGGTTCCAAAATCGAAGAGCTAAATGGCGTAAACAGGAAAAAGTTGGCCCGCAATCACATCCGTACAACCCGTACTTACCCAGTGGCACAGCTGCAATGCAAACGGTTGTTGGAGCAGCACTGCCACCAAATCCATTCACACATTTAGGCTTTCACCTACGTAAGCCATATGACACATCTGCAAATCTAGTGGCGTTCCGTTATCCACACCTCTCTGGGTCGCCTATGTTGCCTAATGGGTACTTTAATCAGTTTCAACGGTGAGTAATGACAAAACTATAACTCTAAGAACAAAACTGATACGTTTTCTGCATAGCAGCATAAATCACTACATGGTACTACGCCGCATATTTTGTCACCGGCAATGGCATCCATGTATTCGCCTTCGACTTCTTTCCAATCCCTTTTGGCCAACATGTCTTCCGTTCCAAGGGCACCTCCTGCATCATTGGCAGCTAATCCATCTATTCTTATCAGCTCATCCGACTTACCTTCCCCCAATCGCCTGCTTGCTTCGCCTTCAACTTCACCATCCTCGGTTGCATCACAACCCCAATCGTCAACTGCACCACTCGCAAGCCAAGCATCAGAACTGTCACCACAAATGGCGGGCATACCGCTGGCTCATCAAATCGGCTCCATCCCACCTACGTCTCCTTCAATCAGTGGAACACCAGTTGCAACTCTACAGCCCACACTAATCAATGTACAGTCAGCAGCAAACGCCCTCACACATAATTTACAATCGCAGAATATGGCCACTCGTCCGGTAACACCTCCAGAAGATCGACGTTCATCGTCAATTGCAGCATTGCGTCTGAAGGCACGTAACACGAACTCAAACTGGAACTTCTTCGCCAAAACGGACATTGCGAAGATGTGTTGAGTTAATTTGCCGGAACCTTATTAATATGATGCCTATGTATTTTGTTCCAAGCAAAATTAAATTAAACCAGAGCCAACAACATGTAGTTTTATTATCTTTATTCAGAATTTTATAATTAATTGTATACAAGTCGATAGTTTTAGTCTTTAATTTTATCTAGGTTTCTTACATTATTAAAACATGAAGAACACATTATAATTAGGAAATGCTCAGTGTAGCGAGGAAAATCGATTTAGCTTAGTCTGTTAAATGTTATTTTGAGTGAATTCCTAATATAAAAGTGTATAAAATAAAAAAAAAAATATTTTTACCATGGGAAAGCAAACATCTAGTGGCACTCGAAAAATCATATTAGAATTACGAGAGAAAGGCAAATCTTTCCGTGAAATTGCCGAAATTGTAGGCAGCACAATCAAAAAAATAATTGACAAATATACCACACGGCGTCAGTTAGAAGATTTGCCGAGAACTGGGTGTCCAAAGCGACTTACTGATACTCAAGTTAGAGCTGTAGTAAGAAAAGTAAAGGCAAATCCAGCCTCAAGTGCAGTCAAAATTTCAGAAAATATTACCCAGACATCAGACAAATCAGTAAGCGCGAGTACGGTCAGGAGAGCCCTTCATAAAAATGGCCTACACGGACGAATACCCCGCAAAAAGCCATTCATATCAAAGGTAAATCAAAGCAAGCGCGTGGATTCCGCCAAAAAATACATTAATGTGGCTCCAACTTTTTGGGAAAACATTCTTTTTACTGATGAGAGAAAATTTGAAATTTTACGTGCCAAAAGGACATCAACAATATGGCGTACCCCTAATGAAGCCTTTAAAGAAAGTTGTGTAACCAACACAGTTAAGCACGGTGGGGGCTCAGTTATGGTTTGGGGCTGTATGGCGGCATCTGGAGTCGGAAGTCTGGTTTTCATTGAATCAACAATAAACAAGATGGACTACGTAAACATTTTCCAAAACAATGTCGCCCCCAGTGTCGACAAATTAGGCCTGTCGGGCAATTGGATCTTCCAACAAGATAACGATCCAAAACATACAGCGAGAATTGTGAAGGAATGGCTGCTGTATAGAACCCCTAAGACATTTGATCATCCGGCCACAATCTCCAGACCTCAATCCCATTGAGCAATTGTGGGAACACCTAGACCGGAAGATCAGGCAGAGGACGATTTTCAGCAAGGATGTGACAAAAAACCTTGTCCAATCGATGCCAAGGAGACTTAAGGCGGTTGTACAATCTAAAGGGAAAAATACAAAATATTAAAATTTAAAAAAGTGTAATATTTTAACTTAATATTTGCCACTTTGTATATACTGTTCACTTTTTTTGACGCGTAAAATTTGGACTTTTTTTAATTAATGTGAATTATTTTTGTTTGTGTATTAATTTTGATTACACTTTAAATTGAAATCGACTCCTAAAATATAAGCCGTGAATTCTGCATACCAACTTTTCATTTTGTATTCAATAATATATAATTATAAAACTTTTAATGCAGAAATCTCACTTTCTTTTGACGCTGTGTGTATATATTACATATGTATTGTATACCCAACCAGTTTTAAAGGTATGGCCTTATCGAATCTAATTTTCTGAAGAAGAAATGGTTCTTGTTCTATATAAATGGGAGATTAAAATATTTTAATCAAATGTTCACTTCCCTAGCCTGGAATACCAAATAACACCTTTTTTATGTACTTAAGTATATCTTATTTGTGTACTTCCTACAAATTTTTTCTTGAATATAATTTTGTAAAACGCATATTATTATTTATTGTTCTTTATTTAGAATATACAACAATAAAGAACTAGAAAGAAGGTTATCTTCGACTATGCCGAAGATGAAATACTCTTCACGGGACGCTGTGAATGTTTCATTGTAGTATTCAAATGGGTGGTTTATATGGGAGGTACCCTCTAATGGTCCGATTCAGGTTGTTCCGACAAATGTCCTGCGCCTGTCTTGGAAGCTGATAGTGTCCAAGTTTCAGTTCGATAGGACAAACAAGTTTTCTAATAAGAACATGAATTCAAATGGGTGGTTTGTATGGGAGGTACCACTACTCATTTCACTTCCGTGAAGAGTATAAAAAAGTCGTCGATCGGAGTAAAATTCTTAAGTTTAAGTAAAATAAACCAGAACATATAAAATATTTATTACATATGGTCATTTCCACAGAACGGTCAACCGTGTCCGATAATTTAAAAAATAGGCCAAGTGCGAGTCAGATTCGTACACGGAGGTTTTAATACCAGATTGGGGTTTGTATGAGAGGTACTCCCTCTAGTGCTCCGATTTTACTGATTCCAAAAAATGTACCGCGCATATATTAAATTTCTGTTTCATAGTGAAAAAAGACAAAATTTTTCGAATAAAAACCTGAATTTTAATGGTGGATTTGTATGTGAGGTACCCCACCTAGTTGGTCGATTTGGCTGATTCCAACAAATATACAGCCCCTATATCAGAAACTTATAGTGTCTAAAGTTGAGTTCAATAGTCGAAAAAACAAAAATGTGTTTCTAATAATTAATTTTTTTTGGCCACATTATGTATAAAATTATGCTTGCTTTCGTCTAATAATCTTTGTATAAACATAAAGAAATAAAAGAAAAGGATAACGGATGAAACGAAGCTTGTTGAACGGTAAATTTTCATTTTTTTTTGACTGCTTTTCGAATGGAATGTTCGTCTAGATAAAACATCATTTGTTGTCGGTACTTCGCGATCGTTCTAAGGAAATGTTTGAAATTAATAAGTTATGGTTAATTCGGTGGCCTTTATTAAAAAAAAAAAAAATTCTTTCCTTTCTGGAAGGAATTCCACAATAATTTTTATTACAGTTCAAAAAGTGTAATATTTGGCATCGTAAGTATATACTTTCCAAAAACAATTGTATTTTTTTTTTTTTGACACACATATGTATATTTATGTAGATGGGTTAAACTGTTGCCAAAAGTAGAAAAACAATAACAATACGGTACTTGGGACAAAATAAAAAAAGACACATTAAAGTATAGAGAATGCTGTAATAAAGCAGCAGAGAAGGTGAGAAAATGACGTGTGGATCTATCAAAATGAAGTTCACAGCGCACACTTAAACTATAAGCAAGCTCCTATTTTTACTTGCGTGGATGTTTCATGTAACCAATTCATTTTCTATAGTCAGTGACAGTTTAAGTCATAGCATAGTTGAGGAGTTGAAACTCCAACATGGTCATTTTAAAAATATGTTTTTATTTTCGGAAGGAAATAGCAGCCAGTTTAAAAAGAAATTTATTATTTCATGTTTGCCCAATGTTTTGGTTCAAATCGGTTGCAATACAATTGAATGGAAATATATTGCAACATCCCATGGTAAAGGAATATTCGATAAAGAAAGAGCTACGATTAAAAGAAAAGTGTGGCAAATAACAAGAACAAAAAATATTCTTTTAAGTAGTGCATTTTTGGCTATTGCCAATATTTAGTTTATTTATTAAACGCTATCACAATGTTTTTACAATCGTTTTTATTTCTCAAAAGATTTTCAGTTGCATCACTTTTCCTGTTGCCAATCAAACCTTTGTTTGTTGCCAACCTATCGTTTGTTTGTTGCCAGCCCTTGCCGATAGGCTGTGGTCAGGGTTGCCACACATTTTCCTTCTTTCAATGTACAAAAGAACACATAAATGGCATTAAAATAATATATATTGGTGCAGAATCACTTGAAAAATCCTTGGCAACTATACAAGAAAAATGAAAGGATATACCAAACATTCCAGCCATCCGAAAACTTCATTGGATAGGTTGCGACAAAAAACTGAAGATAAAAAGAGCTCAAACGGCAAATTCTTTGAAAAAAAATATTTCATACCTAAATTGAATATTTCCCAAATCCATACACTATTTATTTGGATATTGACCTATTATTATTATTATTTCTTTTTTCACTACAAACATATCTAAACATATCTAAACCTTCGGTTTGCGACTAAGTATTTTTTCTTTACTCTTTATACTTGGACATTTTTTGTAGGCAACTAATAGCTTAAAGCAACGTTTTCTCGCATTACAGCACTTCACATCGAACCATTTTTTTGTGGGAACAAATGAAACGTTTCATTTCTTAACAGAAACCGACTCATTGATTATATGAGCCAAATCTGACAACTGTATTTCCCTTTCATCCTCCCTTTATTTGTATAAACCATCTGTTGTTGACTTCAGGTAATTTGGCTTTTTATTTTCCTTCCATCGCAACTTCGGGAGAAACTTAAAAGGCTCACTATTTCTTTTATCTTCAAATACCAAATGCAATATCAACGGCATGTAGTCGGAACATATCCTCCCATAACATAGAAATGCTCTATATGCCCAAGCTGACCTTAGTGGACTGTGCAAATGTCATTTACTGACTCTCAACTGCACTAATAAACTTAAGAGCTCCTTCATCATCACCTCTTACCAATCACCATTTATCACTATTAACCCTTGATTATTATAGAATTCGATAAAATCTCTTTCTCTTCCATTTACAGCCGAATCCCTCGACTTTCTTGCATCACTTCCTGCTATTAAAGAACGATTTGACCGTCCGTGGCGAAACGGAGGGAGACGAAAAGTCAAAGGTTGCAGTGGAAGTAGCGGTACGCAAAAAGATTATGGAAGTATAAGCATGAAAGGCTGCAGCGGAAGTGTTGACGGCGACGTAGGCAGAAGCAGAAGGTCCCGAAAGTTGGTTAGAGAAATCACGACTCTAGTGATTGTAAATGCAAAAATTGCAAATGTCATAGTTGTTTAAAAATTGGATATTTAGCATCGATTTGTCGTTTGAAACAGAAGACAGTAATTTATGTATCAGAATCTGGTAACAATTTTATTAGTGACTAGCTGACCCGGCAAACTTTATTTTGCACTTGAAAAACTTTTGTGAATGTACTAGTAACGTTGTCTCGATTATATATTTCGTCATGCTTCGTATATGACACGCACATATACTTATTTCATAAACACTATGATAAATGTCTGATGGTAATGCATGATTGTCTCGGGGGCCTATAAGAGTTTCGGGTTAAGATTAGGTTGGTGGAAAAGTAACTTCCGAAAATGAGAATTATGTTTCAACAAAATTTTGATATAACAAATCAACTTTATTTCCTCAAATATTTTCCATTGTTATTGACAATCTTTTGCCATCTTTCGGGTAAAACCATAATCCCGTCTTTGTGGAAATTCTGGGATTTCTGATCAAGAAACAGGCGCAATACCGTTTTGCAGTCATTGTTACACCCTCAAGATAATTCTGCATGGAGAGGAATAAATGGTTATCAGATGGTGCTAGGTCCTGACTATATGGTGGGTGCATTAACACTTCCCAGCCGAGTTCCCTCAATTTTTGCTGAGTCATCAAAGATGTGTGTGGCCTAGCGTTGTCGTGGTGGAAGACTATGCCTTTCCTGTTTACCAATTGGGGCCGTTTTTCTTTCAACGCTGTATTTAGTCTTAGTTAGTTGTTGACAATAGAGCTCCGAATTTATCGTTTGCCCAGGTGGGAGCAACTCATAATGAACAGGACCTTTGCAATCCCACCAAATGCACAGCAACAATGCAATGGTTTAAGCAGGCTCACCTTGTTTAGACCACGACCTTTTTACCCGTTTTTCATCGCCAGTTATCAATTTGGATAGAAATGGTCGCAAATCATTGCGTTTCAGTAACATTTCGCAAATTGAAATACGATTAATTAGATTTTTTTCTGTCAAATTGTGTGGTACCCAAACATCCAGCTTTTTTGCATAGCCCTCCTTTTTTAAATGGTATAAAACTGTCGTATGGTGGATACCTAGATCCTTAGCGATGTCACGCGTACTTATGTGCCAGTCATTCCCCACCTTTTCAATAATTTGGTCAACTTTTTCGGTGCAAGGCCGACCAGACCGAGGCGCGTCTTTCACATCGAAATTTTCCGAACGAAATCGCTCAAACCATTTTCGAACTGATCGTTCTGATAAAGTACCTTCTCCATGATGTGCACAAATTTTTTTATGAGCTTTCGCTGCGGAATAACCATTTTCATAGAAATACAATATTTCTGTTTCGGCACTCATTTCCTTTACGCGAAAACAGCAGATTTAATAATCATGTGTTCATTGTTTTAGCAGCATGGTTTTACCAAGGTTTCCACCTTTTCATTGTTGTATGGCATTCCCAGATCGGATTAATACGTACAGAGATATCGCGCTTTAAATCTAGAAATTCAAATTTTCGGAAGTTACCACCAACCTATTATTTTGTTTTGTTTATATTCCAGCCAAGGTTTATATGTTTTGTGTAAATACAATATATTTTGAAAAGTACAATGATTATAATAGATAATAAAAATAGCAAAATATTCTATTGGCTTTATACAATCGATGAGCGTACAGCAATAGAACAGAAGGGAGTGACACACAAACTTCTCTAATCTTCCATTCTACTGCGCTTACAACATCAACGGCTGTATCTAGAGAGCAAGACATGTGCAACGGAGACATCATTTTTTCATTTATTTTTTCTTGGGCATGCCAAAATTGGTAATAAGAAGAAGAGCTTTCTGTTTAGCTTTGACAGCGGTTATTCAGTGATTTTGTGCAATACTATAAATCGGCATTATTAACATTTCCCGCGTGTTTTGTGTCGAGTTAAATCTACATTTTTAATATTTATATTTTGTGCATTATATCCATGTATTTATTTTTAATTATTTTTCTAGCAATTAGCTATATAATTTTATATGCTTTGATGCCGCTCAGTCAGTGTTTTTGAGTGCTATAAATCAGTATAATCGGTATTCTTAACATTTACCGATTGTATTGTGTCTGGTTTGCGAAAATTTTTGCTACTTTTATTTAATTTTTTTTTTTTTTTTACAATTTTAACATTGCTATTATATCGATATGCATTACCGAACTACTTTACGTGGTAGAATTCAGGGTACAAGCCGCAAAAATTACATGAAATCAGTTAGAAATGTTTTCGCAAGTACTTCAAACGTGATTTCGGTTCAGCCAAACATTTTCAATCTGAAATTACTTTACGTAATAAAAGCGCTTTTACTTTGTGTTGTCATAAGGGAATAGTTGTATTACTACCCCTCATTCAGAATGTTCTTTTTATAAATTTAGTTCATGGTTTGAACTCAAATGACAATATCATATGCACAGCTTTATTTACACGACGTTGAAACTGTTGTAGGTCATAGACTAAATGCTGGAGCAAACAGATGTAATGTGTCTATTATGTATGAATTAGCTAATGAGTTTGATCGTGTAAATTTGTTTGTACGTTCTTTTAGGTCAATGGCTGAATGTTGTCACCATCCTGAAAATACAACTGCTTATGTTTGTATGATGAGGTGAGTAAAGAGTGTGATCTTGTCGAGATAACGATGCTATTCGGAGTGATGTTGCAGCTATTCTTAGAAACGATGACGGTGAACCGCCTTTTGAGAGAGGCATGGTTGTTTTTCCGTAATTTTCACGAGAACTTCATAATCTTTCTGTTTTGGACTCTTCATAACATCCGTTGGCATATCCTTTGTTGTTTCCTAATGGTGATACCGGTTGGCATGTAAATATGTCGCATAACAATGCTTCTACTACTAATTCTTATGCTCCTCGAAACAAAGATACTATGTCAGATTACATATGTTATCGTCTTGCTATTCGTGATGAATTTAGTCTTCTGTATTCTTTTCAAAAATTATTTCTTCAATGGATCGTTGATATGTACGTTCGAATTGAAAGTACCAGATTACATTTCATTAAACAAAATCAGGCTGCTCTACGTGCTGACCTTTATAATAACTTAAGTGATTTTATAAATCAAAATCCAAATGGTTCTTTACCATTCAAGAGTTGGTCACAAAGTAATGTTGCCTTCCACATTCATAGGTTCTCCACGAAATATGTTTCAGAATTACTTAGATGCTATTTGTATTGTACAGCGAAAGGGAGAGCCTTCTTTATTGATAACTATGACATTTAATCCAAATTGGCCCGAAATTATAAAAACCTTAAACGTGGCTATGGCTCACTTTCGATCTGATATTGTTACTCCCATTTTCAAAATTAAATAGAATGAACTGATCAACTTGATAGTTAAAAGCCAGATATTCGGTGAAGTTGATGATAATATTTACATAAGTGAATTGCAAAACCGTTGTCTCTCTCTAATGTACATATTTTGTTGACATTGGAAAATGATGGTAGAGTTGATAGTATTGATAAAATTATTGCTTCTGAAATTCCTGACCCTCATACTCATCCAAAATTACATAACTTAGTAAAAAGTCATATGATTCATGGTCTCTGCGGTGTTCTTAATCCATATTCAGTGTGCATGCGAGAAGGAAAATGTTCTAAAAATTTTCCTAAAGATTTCTCAAAATGTACTCATGGTAGTGTGAATGGTTATTCAGTATATAGACGTCGTGATTATGGTGTTTCTGTTGATGTTCGGAAGCATAGTATTGATAACAGATTAGTGGTCCCATACAATCCGTATGTTTTAGCTAAGTTCAATTGTCTTTTGAATGTTGAAGTTTGCACGACTGTTAAGAGTGTCAAGTACATTTAAAAGTATGTTTATAAAAGGTATGATTGTGCGACTTTAGAATTTGGTGTTGAGAATGTTGGGCCGAATGAAATCATAACAGATCAGATCCGAAATTTCATAAATCTTAGATTTGTTTCTTCCACTGAGGCTGCTTGGAGGATATTTTAATTCCCATTGCATTATCAATCTCATACAATTGTTTGGCTTGGTTGTCATCTGCTTGGAAGGCGAAATACTTACTTTAGAGATGGAAATGTGCAACAGGCCGTAGTTAATCCTCCAATAACAATATTATTAAAATTCTTTGAATTAAACACAAACGTTGCTTCTGCAAATGAATTTCTGTACATTGAAATTCCAGAACATTTCGTGTGGATTGGTAAAGCAAAAACGTGAACAGTTTAATAACGTGCGGTAGAGAAAGTTATTTCTCGAAGGTATGTTGTGTCTTCTAAACATGTCGAGTTATTTCATTTACGGTTAATTCTATTACATGTTCTTGGTGCCAAGTCTTTTGATGATTTACGATTCTATAATGGGCTTGTCAATCATACTTTTGTGGAAGCATTTCATTCGCATGCGATTGCATCGAATGACATTGGCGTGAATGTTTAAATGTGGTAAAACAAACTAATTCTCGAAATTTCAATGTGTCCTCTTTATCCTAAGAACTTAATTGATAGATTGCTGAGAGACGTGAGTTCGGGAGAGAATAGAGACAATTTATTTGGGGGGGAAAACAGTTTTGCTATGCGGCGACTTTAGACAAATCCTGCCAGTTGTTCCTCATGGTTCACATGTTAACCTCATAAATAATTGTATTACATCGTGATCTGGAAACTTTCATCATGTCACTTTAACTCGAAATATGAGGGCCCATCCTAGTGTTAGATATTATCTATGTCTGGCAACACTTAAAACCTTTAGCTAATTAGAATAAGAACATTCAATAAATCATTCCATTAACACCTGTCAACAAAAGAACAAGTGCGTTTGGTATTAGTATACTACAAGTTCTCATCACAGCCACATTATCTTCACCAAAAATATTGACTTTTGCAGTGATGGATAATTCCCCGCATTCCATCTCCACTGTCTCCGTTTCTGCTACCACTGTGCTCTTTACATTTCTCTTGTACATCAGCCTCACCTCATGCACTTTAACCTGTTGCAACTTTTTAGCTAATCCGTTTAGAATAATATTGTGTTGTCTTGTCCATTTCTCTATCTGCTTTTACTTCTTCCAATTCTTTCCCAATCAACCCGTTTTACGACCTCAAATCCTTAATTTGCAAGTCAATAGGTTGCTTTAGGTCTTATATGTCTTGTTCCGTGGTCAGTTTTCCGGGAATGCCGACATTATGATCTGTAGAGACAGCTCTGGTGACGTCTCAACCATCCTCCTTTTTGGAGCGTTTGATGTATATTATTGTAGGATGGGCAGGTGATCCAATAACAACACCAACGACGAACAACGATATAGCAAAAGCAACGACGACGTCTGCAGCTGTTGACGATGTAAGCGACGACGACGTGTCGCGACAACAGCAACACCAACGACGAAAGCTTCAAAAGAGGAATGTAGAGCCGACGACGAAAGCGGCAACAACGTACCGCTACACCGACGACCAAAGGAATGCAGCGAGGTTGAGAGAATGTTAACTGCAAACATAGAAGAGTTGCGGCTGTCGAGACGCAACAACCGGAAAAGGCTGAGGGAGCTCAATGGACTTGACGACGTGGATGATTCTGCAAACCGTGAGTACATAAGTAAGCATTTAACCGAACACCATTTGGTGTAGATCTGCATTCTGTTGGAGATAAAATATGACATAGAAGACGTCGGTATGCACATAAGACGCAATTTAAAATGAAAGTTATGTTACTATAAGAAAATATAAATGACGATGATGACGATCAAACAGACGAAGAAGACGACTAGTAATAGTAAGAAACAAACGCCTACTGCAAGCGCAACGCAGAAGAAAATTAGACACAAAGAAAACAACGAAACACACACAATGACATGGCGAAACGACGCACCGAGATTTGCAGTCACGTTTTGCGACATAGAGGAGTTGATTCGACTATCTGATGGAAGCGACGCCAATCTAGTCGAAGAGTGGGTAGCGGGATTTGAGGAACAAGCAGTCTTGATGTGCTGGAACGACATGCAAAAACTGATATTTGCAAAGAAGGACTGAAAGGGATTGCAAAGTCGTTTTTGCTGAGCGAAAGAAGATTAAATTCGTGGAAAAAATTGAAGATCGCACTATTGAGCGAATTTAAGTCGACAGCTAGTAGCAAACAAATTCATGCCCAGTTGTGTAAGTGTAAGCAATAAAGTAATGAAGGCGCTTTGGAATATTATTATAGTATAAAAGATATTGCGTGGCGGGATAATGTGGAAGTCGGTGCACTCATGCAATATGTTATGAACGGCGTCAACGAATTCGCGATAAATAAAGCAATGTTGTACGGCGCAAAAAACATAAGCGACTTTAAGAGCAAATTAAAAGATTAATCTATTTGCAAAAAAAGCAAGAAAAACTGTGATGCTCTTGGAAAAAAAGGAGACGGCATACTCAATAACAAAAAAGAAGTGATTTGCTACAATTGTGGTACTAAAGAGCATGTGTCGTCAGATTGTGTTAACAAGGAAAAAGACAGAAAATGTTTTAACTGCGGCCACAAAATGATTGCGGGAAAAGTAGGAACAGTTTGAATATGTATCTAATACAAGCAAAAACGAATCTGTCATGCAAAGAAGTTGCAAAGAAAAACAAAAAGTGTGTAGCTCTCTTTGACACGGGAAGTAAATTTAATGTAATAAGAGAAGATTTGTACTTCGAAGTGGGTAAACCTAAGCTAGAAGAAAGCAACATAGCGCTTATTGGTTTTGGCGGTGATCGCAACGCAAATACTATAAAGCCTAAGGGAGACTTTGAAGAAAATATATTGATCGACGACGAATCGTTTATACTATGTTTTCAGGTGGTAACAGTTAGATGCCTGGATGTGAAACTAATTATTGGCCAGGAACTGTGTCAATATGCAGAAATTCCTTCCAAAGTGTCGAGGCGAATCTATTTAAAATCGACGCGATCGAAGAGGTGTACGAACCGAACATAAACGATGAAATCTGTCAGATCATTAAAAATAAAGTGTTGTCGCACTTTACAAACCAAATAAATACAGAACAACAAACGTCGAAATGAAGATTGTGCTATAATGAATTTTTTTCATATTTTCCCGTTCACGACGCTTTCTAGTAACACAAACAAGTATAACCGATGAACAAATCGACGAGTAGTTTTACGGGACGACATAATTGAAGAATCTAATTCCGAATTCACCAGTGCAGTCGTATTGGTTATTAAAAGCGATGGTTCTCCCAAACTTTGCGTGGATTATAGACGAATTAATAAGATCATTACCCTTTACCTCTGATTGATGAGCAGTTAGACAGACTACAAGAAGAAAGGGTGGTTACTACGATCGACTTAAAGAATTGATTCTTTCACGTGCCGATTGCTGCTCCTACCAGAAAGTTTACATCATTTGTAACTCAAAACGGTCAATATTAATTCAAGAAAGTTCCTTATGGTCTATCAAACTCACCAGGAGTATTCCAAAGGCTTGACACCGCTATTTTCCGACTACTGACGCGTAGAGGAATCGCATTACCGTATGTTGATGACGTTATCATGCCGGCCAAAGACGAAAATGATGCACTTTAAGAAATGCCAATTTTTACAGACGCGAATAAAGTTTTTGAGCCACGTCATCGAACATCAAAAGTTATATCCATCACTGGAAAAAGTTAAGGCTTTTTCAAAATTTAAGACACTTCAGTCACGAAAGCAACTTGAGAGTTTTTTTGCATGACTGGATACTTTAGGAAGTTTATTGCTCATTGTGCAAGTATTCCAAAGCCGCTAATGGATCTAACGAGAACAAGTAGAAAATTTAAAATTGGTCCGGAAGAAAAAAATGCTATATGTCTTTTGAAAAAACTATCAATTTCTAACCATGTTTTAGCAATATAGAACCAACATTACGAAGGTAAACTTTACACAGATACGTCGATAGATGGTTTTGGTGCTGTACTTATGCAGAAATCCCCAGATGATGGCCAATGGCACCTATTTTATTTTATGAGCAGACAGACGACGGACTCTCAGCGTAAATTTGCAAGTTACGAGGAAATTCTTGCTGTTATTGAAGCTGTAACGAAATTCAGAGTTTACCTGTTGGGCATCCAATTCAAGATCATCACCGACTGCAATGCATTCACGAAGACGTTAGAAAAACAAAGCTTGTTTACAAGAGTGGTACGATGGGTTCTACTGTTGCAGGAGTTCGATTATAAAGTTGAACATCGATCTGGTTGCCGAATGAAGCATGTAGACGCACTGAGCCGATACCCAAAAATACAGAAGTATATTGACTGTTGCATACCGTGCATACTAAGTAACCGAAAGAAGGGAAGCAAGAGGGTCTACTCCATCCCCCACAAAAAGAAGAAGTACCACTTCACATATATCACGTCGATTTCTTGGGTCCGTTGGAGTCAACGAACAAAAATTATAAACACATACTAGCAGTAATGGACGCATTTACGAAGTTCTGTTGGCTTCATCCTACTATTGTATATCAACAACAGCAAATGAAGTAATAACGATGCTGCGCAGCCAGAGTGTTGTATTCGGAAATCCAGTCTGCATTGTAAGCGACAGAGGAACAGCTTTCACCTCTCAAGATTTTATAGGTTACTCCAATGACGAAAACATTAAATCGATCAAAACGACCACAGGTTTGCGAAGAGTCAACAGACAAGTCGAGAGACTCAACGCTGTAATCATTGCCGTTCTTTCAAAATACAGTGTCGATGATCCTTCGAAATGGTGTAAGCAAGGTCGTTCCCAGTGTACAACAGGCGATTAGCTCGACATTTACTGATACAACACCACTCGAGTTGTTGGTTGGCATAAAAATGAGAACAATTGAAGATCACAAGCTATGAGAGCTAATCAACAAGGAGACGCTGGAAATATTCACGGATAAACGCAAAGATTTACGAGCAAAGGCGAAGTCACACATTTTGAAATTACAGAACGAAAATAAGAAGGCATATAATTTACGACCCAAAGCAGCAAAGCGATATGACGTGAGCGATTCGGGATCTGACACAATTTGGTAGTGGCTCAAAACTTAAGTCTAAGTTTTTGGGGCTATATCAGGTTGTTAAGGTCAAATGTAACGTTGCCTATGATGTGCTAAAGGTGGGCAACAGTGAAGGTCCGAAAAATACAGCAGCATGCGCAGAGTGAAGCCATGGTCCACGTGCACAGGAAACACCGATGACGACGAAGCATTCGAGGCGAATGCTTAGTCAGAATGTGAAATGATCCAATAGCAACAACAATAGAGGAATCTATGACAACGCAGATCACAACAAAAGTTCAACAAAGTAATGCATTTCGAAAATAAGAAAATTAACAGTAAATCAAAAGACAAGGGGAAATAACAGCTAATTTGCCTTACATTTCAAAGCAGAGCAATATTCGCACACAACCGACCTATTGAAACAACAGGATCATTCTTGTATTTGATAGCAGGATCGTAATTCATGGCAGAATTTAACTTATTTGGCCACAATGTAGAAGTTCTCATCGACCAACAATTCTAGGCCTCTCTGAGATCTGCGTCTATCTCTAGCATAATGAAGACAAATTTCACGTTCGACAGAGGATTCTCTATTTCTACGCAAAGAACTCATTGATCTTGCATAGGACACTCTTGTTTCCCATTCTTCGTTAGTTTCATTATTATTATTATAAACGACATCTGTGAGCGTTATATAATACTTACTTAGTTATACTTCTTTTTACTTGTTTTTAAGGTCGTTTTCATAATTACTGTTAGCTTAGGAATGATATTTTTAGGTATCTGCCTCAGAACTTTGTTGGTGCTGACATCAAACTCAAGAGACTTATTAAACTTCGGTTTCATTATTTGTGCATATACTGTTACGAGGTAATTTCAATTTCATTGTTGAATAGACATATGACTTAAGAGTGTTTCCAAGAAATTCTTCAAAATCTCTGCTACTTTTGGCCCACGTATTATCTGCTTTTTAACTGGTACATTCGTTTGTGCACCCTATTTTGTATTTTTCTAAAGCTCGTAATTAGGAGTGATACATGAATCCTTGGGGTCGGATTAGAAAATCCAGATCTCAAAAGTATTCGTAGTAATCGAATCCAGAGTATTAATCTATAGTATGAATCCAAAGCCGAGTACGAATCCAATGAATGCGAATTCAAAATATGTATTAAGAAGTAACTTAGTAGAAATAGTCCACAAAGACCTCTCATCTGACCATCTACCAATACTAGGCAAGATTAAGGCGAGCACATCAACTTCTAGCGGGCAAACCCTGCAGTATTCAAATACAAACTGAAAGCTGTTTAGGTGTCTTCTCAATCAATCCTGTAAAGGCTTATTAGCCAATGTAAGCATTAATTCCAATTCTACCGGAATTGACTCCACGATAGACCTATTGACATCAAACATCTGGAGCGCAATTGACATAACTGTACCCAAAATTACTAAGGCTCATACGCACATTTCCAATATTCCTGACAGTGTTAGAGAGATAATTAAAGTAAGAAACATAACCCAAAGGCAATGGATAAGAACATTCGCTGCTGCTACTGCTCTTTACTGCTCTGGCTTCAATTACAGTGTGATTAAGCATAATCTAGAAAAAACCTTACTTCTTCGCCTTCCTTGGTCACACTAACTTAACCCAAAAACATCTCTTTGATTACTCCTCAAGTAATGTAATCTAAATGCCACATTATACGTCCAGCATTCCTTTCTGAATGCCCCCATTTCAACACCCAAAGACGCTTTCAATTCCCTCCTCTGTTCCTATTCTTTCTCTATCTAACTAATAAATTTTTTGAAAGCATCAGTATAATATAATCTAATATACTAAAAAAATATAATATTTACAAGTATATATTTATAAACCACGTTATTAGAAGTGAAACTTCTTAAAAACAGTCAGAGAGAACTCATCTCAACATCTGTCGGACCGTCTATATATTGCTTTTGGTTTCTTTGGCGTGTCTAATTGTTGTTGTTGTGTTAAATAATTTGCTTGCGTTTGCCGTTTGCCTCCTTTTGCACATAAATTAGATCATCAACGGGCTTCTGTGTGTTTCTTGTACTCTTTTCTTCGTACATTCCCTTGTTTTTGTACAACACACAAGCTGTTTGTTGCATGTTGTTGTTATAAACATATTTATACATACAAACTGCATGTTGTTGTTTTGGAAATGTAATCTCTTTTATTTATTATTTGTTGGGGATATGGAAATAGAAATACACATTCTGTGGAAATTTGAAGTCTCTACCTACCGAACCGCACGTTCATGAGATACAGCTAAACAAAAAACCTGATGATTTGTATTTTCTTCAGTCAAATTGTTAGAATAAATTTTTCCCCAAAGCCGCTAAAGAAGTTTCACTTCAAAAAGAAATATATATATCTAATTAAATCATCAACAATGTAAATTAACTTTCGGTATAATTTGTAACTATTAACTACATAGAAAGTAAGCTTAAGGCCAGTGTAGCTACAGCTTTAAATTATTTTAGTTAGTTTGTATTTTTATACAATATTACATCAACCTATTTATAACTAGTGAATAAATGAATACATCTTCGCCTTATACTTCCACAAGTGGAAAATAATGCGATAATAATAACACATGTAAAGCAAGTGCTTTGTACTTCAGTCGGAAGCGAATGCCCTGCCACCTACCGAATTACAACTTGCAGCTTAGCTCTAAATCCATCCAATGAGAAAATAGCTTTATATACAGCTTGAATTAACTTTTGGACCAAAAACTAATCTCCAATTTACATATAAGCAATTTATAAAGCAAATAAAACAATAGGAAGACTTTATCTTTATATATAAAAATGAATGTTGAAACCTGTACGAACACTCATCAGTTGAAAACGGCTGAACCAATTTTGATCATTTTTTTTTTTTTTTTTGTTATGGAGCCAAAAAGATGATTTATGCTTTAGTTGGACCCGGTAGGTGGCGCTGTTATCGAGATACAAGCACTGTTTTACCAAATTTTTAGCATTTTTGATATGAAAAATTTTTGTTTCGGTAGAGTGAAATTTGAAATCGTCAGAGGCAATTTTGGTTAATGCTTTTCTTGTCGATATCAGAAATTTAGCAACGCGTGGCTTGGCTAGTGTTTAGATGCGGGACCGGTCATAAACCAGTTGGTGAAAACGTGATGTTTAATTTTCAAATTTTGTTTTGTTTTTTTTAGTTTTTATATTTTTATAAACGCTTTGTACAAATATGTGGCAATACATCAAATCTCACAATGTTATCGTTGCTAGGCATATGGACTTATGAAACGGTACTGTGAAAAGAGATTCCGTTATGTGAAATGCGGCAAACCCCTTTGCCATGAACCTTACATTTCTTACTGGAAGGTTTGTGGTGTTTACTAGCACATTGTTAGCAAGCGCCCGCCATAAGCAAACATTCGGATACAAGACCAGTTGCAGCAACAACATCAGAAGGCACAACAGAAGCCTATGTAGCAGATGCTGCACCAACAGCAGTAATTACAACATAACCAACATAAACAGCCGCCACAGCAGCCTATGCTGCAACCACAACACAAGGAACAAAAACAACAGCTACAGAAGCCGCGAAAAAAACAGCAACAGCAACAGCATCAGAAATCAAACCAGCAGAAACACCTAATCCTTCAATCCAAACAACAACAGTAGCAATTACAACCAATTCTGGGCCAGAATTCTTAAAGGACCAACATCATTTGTCATATCAACAGTGGAAACAAATGCGGCAACAACAACCAGACCAGCTATTACAGCAACAGCAGCAGCAAGCCCAGTTGATAACTTTCTCCAAGTTTGAAGCGTTGAGGGCCAAGCTCATGAATAAGCAATCTCACCAGCAACTAGCTCAGACGGCATCTGATGTCAAGTTTGATGCTTTAATGGCTAAGCTTGACAAGCTTTTTGACAAGCAATTGCAGATGATGAACATCGTGTCTGCCCTCACTTCACGCATTTTTAGCAGTTATACAGCAGTCTCCTCAGCAGCCCATGATGCAGCAACACTACAAGCTGCACCACCTGCTACGCCTGTCACTCTTTTCCAACAATGAGTCATATAGGTCTGCGCATTTTGGTTTGGAATGTCAATGATCTGACCAATAAAGCTCTTGATATGGAGCTGTTTATACAGAGGCACAACATCGACATCATGTTAGTTACTGAAACTCACTTTTGCTCTAGGTCGCATTTTAGGCTGCTAAGGTACGACATAGAAAATCATCCTGCTGATCGCATCTATGGCACAGCAGCTCATCTCATCAAATCATGCTTAAAGTACAGTCACCTCAAAAATATCTCCTTAAACT